>NMRB01001926.1:79681-126974 GCA_002633025.1 Notospermus geniculatus | reverse complement strand
GCACGCTCAGGCATGCTCAGACACCGCCAGGCACACCCAGGCACGCTGAAGGCACGCTAGGACACGCTCAAGCACGCTCAGGCATGCTCTGGCACGCTCAGGCACTCTCAGGCACCGCCAGGCACACTCAGGCATGCTCTGGCACGCTCAGGCACTCTCAGGCACCACCAGGCACACTCAAGCACGCTCAGGCATGCTCAGACACCGCCAGACACGCTCAAGCAGCTCTACCAAGTCTGCCATACAATGATAAAAGCAGTTTTTCTGACTTAGACGCTGGGAGTTCCACTAACGCTACACCAGCAGCCCCGGGAACTGACACGCCCTTCGGATATCGTACGCCAAGGTAATTACCGCTGGAATCTTTAAGTGCAGAACGATTGGATGGCTGGGCAAATATGAGCAAGGATTGGTTGGAGGAGGCATTAATGGGCTGATTGTGACATGGCGGATCCTGTTGATCAACTAGAGAAGGTCGAGAGGGATTCAGTGAATTAGATGCAGACGTTTGTTCGTGCGAGCAGAATGACTGGTTCACGTCATGTCGTCTGCTTTCTGAACTACTTGCTGGTAAGAATTCAGTGACGTACAGTTGCATGCCGAGAAAGCTCGGGTATTCCACGTAAACTGGGAACAGCATCATTTTTCTACATTTAAATCTCTAAAGCAGCATAACTTTCGCAGATGCCTTGATTCGGATTTGATCCAGTCACCTCTTCACAGGGAAACATAACATGTGTTTTGTTATTAATCCCTCGAGACCAATCTGGCCACACTGGTGCAAACATCGGAACCTAACAACGTCCGCTGATTTACTGATGTCAGGGAAAAACTGATGTTAGAATACCAAACAAGCAAAGCAGACATTAGACAGCTTAGAAACCTCCATGAAATATAGATTAGTCTCGAAGTGTTTAGAATAATGAACAGGACTCGGTTGGCACATCACAAACCTAATACATGTACCTACTCGTAGGTTGTAAATCTGCTGTAGGACCTGGGCAATACGAATACAGCTCGTCGAGGCTGTTGAAAATCAAAAACTTGATCCACTAGTAGTACTTTCAGGTCAGATGTTGTTCAAACCCACAACTGGATTCACTAGTAGTAAGACAAACTACTTTTTACGTCAGATGCTGTTGCAAATCACATCTTGACTCACTGGTAGACACACTACTTTCAAAGTCAGATGATGTTGGAACCCATAACCTGACTCACTGGTAGATAAACTACTTTCAAAGTCAGATATTGTTGGAACCTTCAACTTGACTAATTAGTAGACACACTACAGTACTTTCAAAGTCAGATGTTGATGTTGCTGAAGATCACACCTTGACTCACCAGGAGACACACTACTTTCAAATGAGTCAGATGTTGTTGCAAATCACAACTTGACTATACTTTCAGGTCAGATGTTGTTGGAACCCACAACATAGCAGACAAACTACTTTCTAGGTCAGGTATTTTTCGAAAATTACAACTTGACTCACTAGTAGATAACGACATACATGTACTTAGTTCTCACGGGGAATTAATGCTGAATTAAAGTAACGGCCCTCACAACACTAACAAGAACAATAAAGTGAAATCCATTTCAAAATGGCTTTGCCAATAAACAATGAATTAATTAACAACTTTTGCCGAGCAGTGGTGAAGCATTAAATTTGCACGATTTGAACTGCATGTTATTGTGCTCATGAAAATAAGTGCATCATAATTGGCACCTGAGTCTATCATCGTTCTCTTCGAGTGCTCACGCAGAAGGATGCATTCTGCCACAATGTACAACACACAAGGCGGATTTAGTCAATGTCGTTTTCACTGACTGTTTGAGCTTCATCCGCGGATATACTAGTATTTCGGCAAAAATGGCTGAAGTTTTGATGTCGAACGAAATTTATCTGGAAGAGACAATGCCTCAGAATGGCACAAAGGATATGACATCAGAGGGTCTCATATTAGGAGTCATGGACCTAGAGGGGTTTCCGTCCGCTATTGGATACTTCGGTCCACTTTTTCAGACGGAGGTCTGTACATTTCAAAAGGACCTAAGGGTATGTAATGTATATGCCACACTATACTCCGTTTACTACATAGTTTTACCGCCATCTTATATCATCCATTCAATGGCAACTTGTTGCACAGAGCAATTTACAAACCCACACCATCATAAGGGCAACTCAACATTCAGATGCCTGCAGCTCGCACGACAAAGTGCCGACTTGGGACAAGGCTCTGGTAAAGCCTAGGTCACAAATCCACCGGGCGCCGTACGATTTTCCCCACCCAGCGGCTTGCTGTGGATTTTTGAGACTGAAACTCAGATCTAAGCTGAATTATGACGAAATCGCCTGAATGGATAAGCGGAAATTAAACTAGATCAAACTGGGCACCGTAGAAATTGGCCAAAATGTCTGTTTTTACTCGCCGTACGGGCCCCGGAGTGGATATGTGACCTAGGCTTTAACACGGCAAATTTCAATGCGGTGGGGGTGTTTTTAAAGTCAAGTGACCCGGCTGAATGACAAATCCAGGAGCGTTGGGTCAGCTGATTGCGTTCGCTGGTCGCGAAAAGGTTAACAGAATGGCCAGTAATTTCGGACACTAAGCTGGCGACTGTTCATCAGAATCGAAAGCCTGGCACTCTGGAGTGCTCCTTACGATTAGAAACACGACTCTATTATTTCCGACTGGTTGATGGTTACGATAAGCAAGCCATACGTCTTGGAATGGCTGGGCAAACGACTCTGCGACGTGTGGTCAGAATAATGACAAGTCCATTAGGTTGTCTCCTGACTGGAATGGGGAAAATGAAGGTCATTCGGTCGTGGAACATTGAAAAATCTTTGTGTATCAATTGTACACAGCAAATCCTACTCGGGTGCCATACTGCATGCAGGCACACACAACGATGGCTTATGTCCGCCATGCACTTCATCAAACACTCCAGTAGAAATCTGACGCTGTTGAAGTGTTTATAAGAGTCTCAGTGATGGTTTAATGACAGCAAAATCAGAAAGAACACTTCGACCCAAACATGAAAATCGTGTACGCGTCCATTTACTTCACAATCAATCATCACAGCTAAACTTTAAAAGCTGTGTAAAGCCTCGCTTATGTCGCCCTTACGTACAATCAGAACTAGTTGGCAACTGATAATCGGCGCGTAGTTGGAACTAATCAGTCACAACTACTAGGTGACATAAGCTCTCGGGCGTCAGCGAGTAACTAGTTGCAAACTGCAAATATCCAGATCCAGAAAATCGCACGTGTTCAACTTCAGCACGTTTTACTTAAAATCAAAAGAAATCAGTGTCGACATAAGCATTCAAATGACGGCGATAAACTAGTTCCAGGTAGTTGCGACCGATCGGTATTTTTCTAATCGGTGGTGACATAAGTTATCAGTTGCAACTTGTTGACGCTATTTCTATCACAGCGTAGGGCGACATAAGCGAGGCTTAAGATTCAAGCTCATGAAATACAATCGGCCATAATTGATTTTTGACTGCCGACTGGCGTGCAGACAACTAAACTCAGACATTAACATCTCTCGTTTTAGATATACACTGGAACCTCCCACTATGGACACCTAAGCCAAGAGTTACCAATGTTTTAAGAACATCCACGTTCAGTTGCAATTTGTCCAGTTCCACTGTCATTAGGACACCTTTCTACTGAGGACAACAATAGGAGCAGTCAGCCGCGCATATTGCCAACAGATGGCAGCAAAGTCTTAGCGGACCAATGTACAGGAAAATCTACGTGATTGCTGCTCGATCGATAATGACTGGGTCCGCTAGATGCATTGAATTGGGCCGTCGTGACACCTAGTGGTCAACTCGCTGACAGCTCCTATCGTCTGCCCCATGTGAAATTAGAATTTGACTCCCAGTCATATCCCCCCCCCNATGTTGTATTCAGCAGCACGCAATGCGACTGATAATAGATTCCATAGAGCAAGCGCTACATGCATTTCGCATTAAGCGACCTAATGGGACACCGTATTAGGTTCGGGTGACACATGCTTCACATGATGGCGCCTAATGGGACACCGTAATAGGATTAAACAAAGTGATGATACGGGTTGTCACGTTCCTTCGCGTAATGGAAAGATAATGTTTATTCCTTGGGCAGGAAGTATTGGTTGGTTTGATATGGTGATGAAGTTACGAATCTGTTTTCATTAGTTGCGCAGGGTCGGACCCAGTGGGACAGATTCTGGTGTTTCTCTGGACCTGGAACTGGAGCGTACGGGATAAAACAATGTCTGTGACAGAGATACACAATGTTTCCTTCCTGTTGTCGTGATTATTTTTTCGTGTCGGATTGTTGCATGTGTCACACGACCTACCGGTAATTCATTCACTTTACAAACTAACAGGTAAATCATCAACCGGAACATTGTAAACAGTTAGGAAGGCCCCCAAATCAAATTCCCAAAACAGACAGCGTGCGACGGAGATACACGAAAATGGCGGCGGGTCATGTAGCGTCCTCTGGACGAAACCTAAGCGCCATCAAACGACAGAGCTGACAACCACAGTACTTTCTCATATAGTACACATATAGTACATATGAACAATGGCATAGAGAATGTCTCACAATTTCTTTTTATCAACAAAAAGGTCTCTTGTGACAAATGTTACAACCAGTGGGAAATAAGCCATACAAAACAAATTGAATCAAATGCCGGTGATGTAACATTGGACGTTTAAGTGAAAAATGACTTTTACTTGCGATGTTACTTATCCAGAAAAACTCTACACGGGATTTTTAATTGACATAACATACATATAAAAGAAAAGCGAGTGTGCAAGTGGGAAATTAACATCGTCAACGCTAAGGGCAGGAATGAGACGAGAAACCATTTTAGAATAGAGTGTTAAGTGAATGATGATCACATGGAAGTCATAAGTATACTCTGAGGAAATCATCCGCCAGTCCAATGATTCTGAAGCAGCCTAGTCTGTGTACAGTGCTAGTTTATCGCTTTGTATCCAACCTTCGTCGCTGGACAGTGTCGCCCTGTGCAATGTTCGTCTAATCATTGGACATACTCTTACTTATTTTGTTTGGTAATCGTTTGGCCAAATGGCTGATTTCATTTTGAAAAAACAAGCTTACCCCAAGGGAGTATCGTGTGGCGTAGCATGGTATATTAGTGGTTCTGAATATGGGAAGTCTACATTTGAAACATCATTTTTAGATATTAGCCAGGGACTTGTCATAATCATGATAGTTTGTCTTCTTCCGCGTTGGTATCTGGACGATTCTCTTTTGGTACCAACTGCCCTGTCTTCCAATGACAAATACAGTTTGGAGCCTCCATGATTTTATACGAAGGGTTTATAGGGGCCAGAGGTGAGCGCCCGTGCGTGTGATAGTTACAACTCCACATGCTAAACGCTAAATGCAACTTACACAACAAGTTTTTGCCAGTCGCCTTTCATTTGTCGTCTGTGCCAATGGTATTTTCATTTAATGGATGCGACCAAGGCTAATTCACATTTCGTAATTTGAATAATTTTCTGAGTAAAAAGCAACTAGATTAACTCATCAGAACCAGTGGCAAGTTGATGAGGTTTCCTGATAATTTACAACACTGGATATCGTGTTCTTGTGATAAGATTTGATTTCATTGGATCGCAGGTTTCAATTACGACTATTCATTCTTATGCCACGTTTTCCAAAACAAGGACATTCACAATGGAAACTTGAATGTGCAACGGTGGATGTGATATCCTGATGCCTCTGTTTTTGAGGAATTTCACATTTCATAGACCTACCACGTGTTTTCTTCTGTCATCCAGATTCTATACCAAAGGAACCCGTGGTGACGTTCACTTTCTCTCTGTTTTTGTGGCCACACTATTTTTCTGCCATTTAGATTCTTATATATAGGGATCCTATTCGACCTGTTGATGTCCTTCTGGCGTTGTGAATGTCCTTGACATTCTCACAGCCAAACCAGTGTTTTTCTGTCATCTTAGAGTTGACAATTCTCTAGGTATATATAGAGGATTGGTCAGAAAAACAAATGGTCTACCGTGTTGGTATTTGGCGACACATGTATCTACAGTGTAGGTAGGCCTACAAGCACGACCTCCTGTCCTCTTAGCCACTTTCTTTCTATCTCTGCTTGTAAGTCACGACTTAGACCAAAGCAAGCGGCAAGAAAATTGTCCCGAGCAGAATAAATGCGTTTGGTGTGATGCTGAAAATTACCCTCGGGCCCACTACAGCATCAGTCAAATTAGAGAGACCATCTCACAAACCCTAGAAGCGTCTTCTATTTGTCCAAGGCATTTCGAGAGAAGAATACAGTTGGAATTTTTATCTGGTGTAGCGCTATCCTAATGTAGAGAATCTTATGGCTTCATAAAGAGATGAAACGCCTTTGACATGCTAGTCTAATGACTATTTACCCAGAATAATGGGAATGGTTCCCGGGTTTGGCAAGGCATTCTGTATCAGACCCATTAGGATAACGTGGTGCTGGCGTTTAGGGAACGTCTTCGATTTCTTTCAACATGGGATAGTACTCTAAGTGTCTGCTAAATTTCACATAGTTTCAAGTTTCATTGGATTAGAGTCGAGTGGACTGTTTCCTTATTTATTCTGGTGGAATCGTAAGAGTTTCAGAGTCGACGTAACAACGGGGAAATTTCAAGAATCAGTCGGTGGTGTAGAGAGATATCACAAAATTTCTGTGCTTCAAAGTTGCCAGCATCCAGGGGTAATCATTGGTTCTTAGCGTTCGTAACCTCGGGATGACTGGTCAAAACGTGAGAGCTTCTGATTCTACAACCAGCTTCTAATCCTCAGCGGAAGGCTGTAACCTCCGATGGATATTCAGTGCTTTTGTTTACTGTTTATTTGCACAGAAACAATATTGTAATTCATTCACTAAGGAAATTACCCACGTAAAGTACAAGCAAGGAGATAATAGGCGAGCAAAGCTGGTGATAATGGGCGGCTCTCGTGGCGTGACTTGCCACGTTCATTTCATATTTGGTTTGTTTTCACAATACAGTTGTTGTCCGGATTGATTCAAAAATACGGATTCTACTCGAATTGTTTTGTTTGTACCCTTCATTGGAGCTTTTCTTCAGGGACACATGGTCTTCATATGGCGATATCTTTCTGCTATCCTCCGTCCAAATTCCAACCATCGATTTGCCAATTCATTCGTCCCTTGGGACCAGAGTTGCACATTGGTTCTTATCGATTGAAACAACGGGGTTTAAGTGACATGTTATTTGGATAAAGACGGCGTGTTTGGTCGGCTAATATTCGCGGTTGATATTTTCTCAGCATCCCAGATGTGGACTTGGGGTGTTCGGCTGGTTTGGGACTGGGGTCCGTCGATCTTCTACAATGAGTCTTACCGACAAGATGTCGGTTGATGCAGCTCCTACGTACATTTATTTAGCATCATCTACACGACTTTTAGGCCAATGTTGCTCAACAACTGCATCCACCCAGAGAATCCCTCTGTCCAAAGTACATGTAGCGTACAACTCATATACAAAATGTATTGAATATTCCATTATGATACAAGCACTCATCAACAAAACACTCAAAATGACATTGAAATTATACAGCACTAATAGATCTCGTGTTGACACTGGTATATGTATCCTTTGGCCTTGGCTTGCTAAACGAGTTTGCACCACGCAATGTTGGAGTAGAGTATTGGTACTACCACTCCCTCTTCATCGCTCTTTCTTGTCTATAGGCCGATATAAAATGGTTTGATTTATAACTGGACCTCTATTTTGTAAAGTTAGGCCTATCTGAACTAGACCTACATCATTTATTACTAAACGTGTCAAAATATTGGAGCCAAGGGTAGTTTTTTCTGTCCCATCTGTTCGCGACACACCTTGGGGAATTTGAGGCGACGGTTGCCCACATACAGCATGTCAAGTGAGTTAGGATCAATAATAATAAAGCATACCACAGCAATCACCCAACACAGAATGATATATCGACTAAACTCTTAAGCAGAATGTACCCCTGTTTCATTGGATTAAAGGCTTTCAAACACTACATGACAAAAGTCGAAATGAGCCACTACAATAGGCCTTTATGCAGTACATTCTTTATACACCACTCACGAAAGTCGAGATTTTCTAGCATTTTTTGATTCACAGACACTTCGAGATCGAGCAACACCAAGCTTTTGTTGGATGGACTAATTCATTGTAGTTGGGGTTTTCAACTTTTGTCAATCAGTCGTCCTTAATGCACGACTTCGCTTTGTTTACATAGGCGCATATTGGAAGCAATGGAAGAAATTCGTGGTTATGTAAATATGAAGACAGCTTCAGGTAGGAGAGGTTTTGATACAAAGTTTGTTTCGTATTTAGGCCGAGTTTTGAATCATGAGGCCCAAGGAGGCGTATATCGCTAACAGCAGCAGCAAAGACATCGCTTCTTTTAAAACAACAGATTCTCATCTGTCTAACTGCTCTCCGTCAAAGCCTACCATTCTCTTCTAGGTCAGACTTCCACAGAGATCAATACAATAGACGGGAACACGTTCGTCGGTTTCAACAATCCCTTCTCGCACATTAAATTCAGATCCAAGTTCACTATACCCAAGGTAATCATTCTCAGAATACGAGGTGACGGGTAGTCTTTATAGGGTGCCTTTTTCAACGACAGTTTCCAAAGGTATGGGCAGAGACTTTCCAGAGAGTTGGTTTTACTAGTTCACTAGGCCAAGGTCAGATTACTGCCTTAAGAAGCAAGTCACTGCTGTTCGCAACAGAAAAAGCAAACTCGACACATCCAATTGAATAAAATTGGAAATAATTTGAGTGGAGGAGTTGTTCTTTGTGTGAGTCAGTTGATTAGTTAGTCTCCATGGAAATGGAATTGTTTGAAGCAGACGATTCGAGAGAGATAAAGTAACGTCTGCAAGATTTACTGGACTGTAAACTCTGAGTGGTGTGGTGGTTTACTGGACTGTAAACTCGGGAGTGGTGTGGGTGGTTTTGAGCACAACATACCAATGGTGGTATTTTTAAATGTTTGACACCATTAAACAGAAGAGTAGTCCTCCCTTGGATTTGTCTCCTTCGTCATCTTGTTCACAAGAAGGTGAAGTAACTAGTGTGGGTGGCTTCCATTTGACTCCACATGGTGCTCACTTTATCTCGATGGTATTCAATAGTGTTCCTAGGATCCACTTTTCATGTTGGTGTGCGGTTACTCCTGTTGGCAAGCGATTGTTAATGTAGATTTTTAGTCATTCTTGTTGATATTCAATTATTCTTGTTTGTATTTCATTCTTATTGGTATTCAGCTGGTATTCAATCATGCATTCTTCTTTGAATTCAATCATTGTGTGGTATTCTGTTGTTCCTAAGTGATATTCATTCATTCTTGTTGGTATTCATTTACTCTTGTTGGTATTCAAATTGTGGTGCTTTAGTGAATGAATCCCAGTCCTGGACTCTTGTCTGCCTTATTCCCTTTAGTGCTGGGTACGAAGGAATAATGAATCTTTGGATCCAGGGAGGCTGAAATCAACATCAGTAGTCAGTGATTGAGTTTTGTAATCGGTATTTTTAATTACAACCACTTCGTCACATTGTATTTTAAAGAGTAGTTCGGTCGTTCTTTTTACCGTGGTAATTCAGTTTCATGATGACGTTGTTTCTGTCGGCAATGATTGTTTACTTCTCTGTAGAACAAGGCTAGCTGAGCTGAAATAGAAATGTCATCTCTGTCTACCAAAGGTAACGGATAGAAACCGCGCCTGAATGCCACGTCCAGGAAACAAAACAAAAGGACATAGACTGCAAGAATATCAACCCTACGTGAAATTTAAGCCAGAAATGGTAGAAAAATAAAGGAAGAAACATCAGAAATGTCATCACAACAATCCTAAATCTTTTTTTAATGATTAACATGATGAGGATAACAGATAAACAATGTCATCTCGACGCAATTTATTTTTCTACAACCGAACAATGGAGAAGGGATGATAACAGTGTATTCTTCCTTTGATTACAATAGAAAAAAAGCCATGTAGGCGAGATAAATAACCAAAGACCTGGCTTCTTTGTAACCTGATCCTAAAGAATTACCTAGGCGTACCTGGGCCATGGAGCCTGTGCTGGCTCGGGTAGCACAGACAGTTGTGCCATGGGATGCAGCCCCACAAGCACAGACCTCCGATACGGCATTTTGTGGAATAGGTGAGGAGTGTTACGAGAAGGAAGAAGAGACGGCGGATGATTCAACAAGGATGGGGCCAGAAATCGAGGCCACTGACGACGCTGTGTGTCTTTTGGAAACCGATTTGGACAACCCTAACTGTACTTTAAGGCGGCGGAGATACCCGGTAGGTGAAGATTTAGGAATATGGTCTGAGATTTCGACAGATTTATGCCAGAAGCATCTTTTTTACTTGATTTGATTACCACTGATGTATACCTCCCATGGGTCTGCAGTTCATTGGTAGATGTAGGTCTCCATCAGCTCCTTGCTCAGCATGAAGGAGTTGTTTGCAAACCGACTGGGATAAAATTCTTTTTTTCCTATTTAATATTTAATGTATTTTTCCAGAATGTTTCTGCGGCGTTTTTATTGCTTCAGGTTTTAAGATGGTTTCCTTTTGTCATCGTTTTTCACAATGCATGTATTGTCGCTGTGGTTTGGGCTGAGAGGGAGTTAGGGGTTGGAGGACAGGAACAAGGGTATCGATTGATTGACTTTGTCGATCTTTATGGCTGCTGAAGTTGATCTGTTCATCAAATATTTTGAGATTCTAAAGATTCTGCAAGATGTGGCCATTTGCCCCCCCCCCAATACCCTTAGGATGTCTCTTGTCATGCAAATTGGCTCTCGGTGGACCAGTCAATCACAGAACGTAAGGGTAGGCCTACTTTTAAGTGTTACTGATTTTAATAGTGAATTGTCTATTGAGATCCAAGACGCGTGAGGAACGTGACGTGGAGCAGCACCTTTAGCCCTCAGAGGGTTACAGTTACAGAGTAAGACCTATCAGTCGGTTACCTACGTGATCGTTTCTCATCGCAAATCTTAAATTTTTCTTCTTTTAATGTATCGTATTCTTTCTGGCGGTGACTGTTTTTGAAACAAACACCTTACCTCGACGTTTAAACAAATTACCACCTGCAGGCATGGCAGGTGCTCGCCTACATTGTTGTTGAAGAATTCGGTTGAAAAGTTGAAGTATGTCTGCTGTATTAGAGACGTTTATTCAGAAATTGTCCACAGAAGGAGAACCCAAACGAGACGAAAGGTGAATTATCTCCTTGTGGAGCCACGGTGGTGTAGTGGTTCGGGCCTCCGACTAGCGGTCAGAGGATCCCGGGTTCGAATCCCGCTGCTGGCGTGAGACTTTGGGCAGGTCTCTTTGCCTCACTGGCCTCTCTCCACCCAGGTGTATAAATGGGTACCGGTCGGAAATGCTCAGATTGTAGCGCTGAATGAGCAGCTCATCTGAGTTCTACTGAAAGGTTTCAGGACAGACTGGGGTTAAAGTGTAAAGTCGGATGAGAACCTCTACCGTTGTTGATATAAGACTATAAACCCAAACTTTAACTTTTTTTTTAACCAAGTCATCGGTATTTGGGGAATTTCACTACGAATGGTTGTGATCGCGTCTGAAGAATGCCATTGGACCAATGAATCTCACCAATACATTTCCGAGACGAGATTAGGTCGGCGTTTTCTACTCGTTGTCGTTCTAGGATCAGTGGACGATTCTGAGCCAGGCGTTCAATCTCATAACTGGAACAGGGGAGGTCGAAACTAATGCCCTCGACTCCTGACGTCCACCTGTATTGTTTGTCAGGGGACTGGCCTTGGTACTCTCAAGTCCAGTTGGATGATGCAGTGTAATGTTCAGGTGGAGTGGGGGTGGGGTTTGGGTTTGGGTTAGGGTAGCGTGTATCAGGGGGCATTAGATTTGATGACACCAGTTAGCGCACTAGTCACATCAACAAAAAAGTTTCTGACCATCCAATGTGGATGAGTAAATCATTGTGATACCATTGGTGGACAGCACCAGTAAAAAGAGGTGCTTTACCATGATACGATCTATCGATAGAGCTGTATGTACGTTTAGATCACTTTACATAATTTCATCGTTATTACAGAGTTGGCATTAGAACATTGATCAACCCCGAGGGGGGAAAACATGTAGAAATCGAGCAATCATAGTGACAATCAATAGATGATACTGTCCAATGCATGAGCACGCCCATTTCGTTTTCCAATCTAACATGAACATTTACTATTGGGCTTGATGTAGAGTGATTCATGTGAATTGATTTTCTTGTTGGGTGGGACGTCCTTCGTTACAATAACCTGCGTTGAAATTAATTCGCCAAGTGTGTTTCTGTACAGCTCGAAGGAACATTTTGACGGATGAACCAGCCATTTCGTCATTCCACACACTAGACATAAGAATATTGTTCTTTTAGCTGATTCATGCTACCGAATTTTTAATCTTGTTCAGTTGGACCTCCAGCAGAAAAGTATCGATTATGACCGTTTGAAACACAAGCAGAAGACTACTACATAAACTGATATAAATTGCTATAAAGAGGAATATGAGACTAAATATGAACTTTGAAACAAAAAATATTGGTTTGACTCAGATGGTGTTGTGTGCTCTGAGTAATGCAGTCGTGATGTTTCCGACGGGTGCTCTATGCCCTTCTAAACGGATGAGATCATCACACTCGATAAAGTCAGATGGTTATTCACAGATACACTTGGAGCCCTATTACAAGGATTATGATGGGGATTGGGACCCGGACAAGGTGAGACGAGTCGTTTGCATAGAGACTACACCATGTATGTTCGTCCAGAGGCCGGCGAAGCATTGAACATCCGCCGTGTTGCAGTGCAATGCACGGTTCACATGCGATTTTGATTCATTTGGTCTCGTTTGGTGACCGTATCACCTGCACATCTTCACCACTCTCATTGTCTTTTGTTGACTCTGTATATGAAGTCACAGCTTCTGCACATTTCAGTGCTGTCGAGCGCCTTACTGATCAACGCTTTCTGAGTATGTACTTGTGACTAGCACGAACGGCCATAGAAGAGGAACCAAGCTGCGGCTCACACCACAATATTGGTCCAGCAACGTGGTTTGTGGGTCTATGAGACCACACAGTGCGCAGGACTTACAGCATGCCCTTATAGCAACCGCAAAGAGGGAAATTGAGGATGTAGATGACATCCACGACAGAAAATCTATTTTCCTCGTGTTCAAGGGTTGCTTCCATGTCGTTCAAATGAAGATTGGTCCTGGCATTGGGTAGAGTGTCGCGAAATAATGAATATTTCAGAAAATGGATCAGAAATAGGACGTCAAATACATTTGAAGTACACTGAAGTGTACATAATCGTGCTGAATCTGTCAATTCAACTCGCAACTCGTCAGGTAGCTGTTGAATGACATTTGCATACCTACTAGGCCATTTTGAACGGAGCAACGCTCGAATTTGTGGTTTCATTGGACTGAGGAAACCCATACCAACGCTTGTCGTAATTGAATGTACCAGACAACCTATGCTTTTCACCTTTTTCTCGGCCATACAGTACCAGTACTTTGCTCAAAGAAATCCTAATGAGGTTGAATGAGGTTTTTCCTCTATCGCATCTACAATACCACAAATACGATACAAAAAGTGGATGACGGTCCATCTGATCTACATGTACACGAATTCCCACTTCATGCATGCAGACATCATGAGAAATAATAGATGCCAGTTTTGAATATTAATGAAAAAAAGATGAAAGATCTGGTATTAACAAAGGCAAAAAAGGATTTTGAGATGACTTCCTGATGAAGCACCAGCCGAGGAAACGTTCTGGAGGACGTTAACCTTAATATGCTTAACAACACAAGTTTTTCTACCGTTAGCTCAGCAGTTTCCCCGAGAACATTAGCACTCGGTGAAACACTCGCAGGCAATGAAACAAACAGTGAATACCTTGATGACGAGATATTCAAAACAGCGAAAAATACCTGTCAGTGGAGACTTGTTTATCTTTCTGTCTGAACCACATGGAGCCCTAATTCGTGATTTCAAAGGTATTTTGTGGGAAAAATATCTTAAAGTCATTCTCCAGAGGCACATTTTCTCCGATTTATGTTATGTACTGTATTTATCAGGAAGTGTGACATATCAGACCAAAAAGTTATCAAAATCGTTCGAAAATGAAGCTTTTTCAAAAAAAACACCTCGCAAAAAACACCACTTTTAAAAGTACCGCCGATAGTCCTTTTCTTAAACTGAGGGCTGCTTNAGCATAAAACTTTTAGATAGATTTCACCGGTCTTCGCCCGACTTGAGTTGCCCCCCCCCCCATTCTAGTTCTACCCAACCGGTTTTTGATTGTCTCACCAAAGGAATGCTCATAACACAAACAACATCACAAACACAAACACACCTGTATCTGTTTGCAGAGTTAGCTCTTCTCGCTTGGAATATGACACTCACAATGCAGCCTTTTATTCTTTTCAGACGAGGCACGATTCTTTACCATTAACACGGTTAAGAATGCCAAGTGTAGATGCGAACAGGCTGTAGAATGCAGTCTTTACCAATACCGAATGTTTCTGCACTGGCGGTACCGAATTCTCAACATTTTACTAATATTAGAACTGGCTATGTACCACCGTAACTAAATAGCACTGGAGTATTCATTTTCAGTAATCAAGGTCACTCGTCAGGCAATGTTTCAGGGCCTCACGTGAGAAAAATCAGAAAATTAGGTGGGCATTTATTTCTGAGCAAGGGTGTACATGTCTTTGTACATATCAGTATCTTACCTCTTGAGGGAGGAGTAGGCCTTCTGTATAAGATTCTCTTATCTTGTCTTTACAGAAACGGGTAGAAATATGTGTGGTATTCCTGAAGGTCGGCGAGATCGACACGATAAAGGAACAATTTACTGCTGATGTTCTTGTCAAGGCAAAATGGCGGGAACCGAGTTTGGACAAGTCTGCAAAAGATGCCAAGGACACGAAAGATGTAAGTGCTTACTTGATTCGCCTGTAATGTGAATACATGTAACTACATGTACATGTATTTCCCAGTTTCAGCGTTTGTTGTATTGAAAACGTGAGTTGATCGGGTTGGGGAGAAATACACATCTCAAGAAATTGATTTGACCTCATCCTACGATCGTACAAAAGCCGATTACAGATAATTTTCTAACCTGGGGGATCAAATTTCAAATGTAAATAGCTCATGCCTGTAGCTACGACTACTGTTTGTAGCAGTTAAAGGCTTTGATCAACATTGTCCTTTAATTGCCGTCCTTGGGTGCTACTTTAATTAACCAGAACAGAGATATGTGTAGGATTGATTTGACGACTTAAAAAGGTTTTTGTGGAACTCTCTCTCAAAGAGAACTGAAACGAAACGTTCTTTTTGGCATACACTCTGTGATGTATTTTATAAATATATTTTGCATGACCTAGTGAAGGACAAATCGTTACTTTATTATACAGTACGTGTGCATGTACATGTACGTGAACATCGGTTCCGAACGTGAAGGCCAATACATGATGTATATTTTATCTGTAGTATCATTTGCAATAGCATCCTCTTCACACTCTGCATAGGAAAAGAAACTGATATGTATTGGACTGACGGGTTCAAAAGAAGGGTGTGACCATGGCTAAATGTAAAATCAGGAAATCGACAGAGAGTCACCAAAGATCTCATTCTAGGGAGCACAACTGTGAAAGTGTGTGGTAGTTTTAAAGCTTCAATTTGTTTTCTAGCAAAGGGCCTCCACCGTGGACCCGGACAGCATTTGGCATCCGCGTCTGTTCATAGAAAATACAATAGGCGAACCAAAGGAGAGTATATTCAGGAGTCCAATGTGGATGGAGAATGGAGATGCTTATATGACTGAAAAACGGAGAGTGAAGGGAACCTTTTTGGAGAACTTGGAGTTGATGGATTTTCCATTTGACGTCCAGGTATATGTCGTTTTCCAAAAACGTAATTTTTTCAGCTGGATACCCCTTAATCAGGAGGGTGGCAAGAGCCAATTGAGGCAAAGAGACTTGGCCAGAGTTTCACAACAATTGGGATCGAACCTGGGACCTTTTGACGCTAGCGAGAGACACTACACCACTGCAGCTCCTCGAAAATGATAACAAATATACGAACGTCTATCGATCAGGAAATAAGATGACAAATCCCGCATTATAAAGACTTGGGTATACATTCTACTGGATGAGTTTCTAGGATCTATCCTTCCAGAGTCACCATCTCACATCTATTTTTCAGGACCTCACGTGTACTGTCGCGTCAGACCGGCCACAAACAGAAGTAGAACTCGCCAGCGATGCCAACGACATCCATCGTGTTAACAAACAGTCGTTCGTGGACGAACAAGAATGGTCGCTATACAAGCATATTGAGGCAGAATCGAGGGTTCTGACCTATGAACATGCAGACCCAACATTCCAGAGACAGGCTTTGTCGGTGAAGTGCAGGGCGGCGAGGAGACCCGCCTATTTCTTTTGGAATATTTTTCTCATCACGGTACGAATCTTGCCCCTTCCACCAGCCGTAGAGGTTAAAGCTGCATTTAGCTGACACGCGGAATGCGGTATAGGGCCGCGGAATCCCCGGCGGAAGCGATTTGTTGTATGAGAAATGCATTAAACTTTCCGCTTACCGCGTTCCGCAATCCGCATACCGCGTGCAGCTAAATCCAGCTTTAGGGTTCATTGCCCCTTCCACCAGCCACAGCGGTTGACGGTTCATTGCCCCTTCCACCAGCCGTAGAGGTTAACGGTTCATTGCCCCTTCCACCAGCCGTAGAGGTTGAAAGTTCATTGCCCCTTCCACCAGCAATAGCGGTTGACGGTCCATTGCCCCTTCCNGTCCATTGCCCCTTCCACCAGCCATAGCGTTTGACGGTCCATTGCCCCTTCCACTAGCCGTAAAGGTTGATGGTTCATCGCCCCTTCCACCAGCCATAGAGGCTGACGGTCCATTGCCCCTTCCAGCAGCAATAGAAGTAGACTGCCTCTTACACCAGCAATAGAAGTAGACAGTTCATTGCCCCTTCCACCAGCCGTAGTCGGGTAGAGGTTGATGGTTCATTGTCTCTTCCACAATTTATGAGGCCGGGTAGAAGTTCATTGCCTCAGTCTGTTGAGTAGGCAATCTACTACTCGGTCATCACACCTGCGTCATGAGCATTAAACATCATAATCGCCTCTCTCAGGCGGGCTAGGCCTATCGTTCAGTGTAGCCACCTGTTTTGTTTCTTCACGGGTACCTACCTAGCTGGGTTACCTCTGGTAACTAAAAAGATTACTTCAACCACCGCATACCTGTCTAGAACAACTGCAAGCAACAAGTATTTTCTAAGATATGAATATCAGTACATGTACTTCATGAACATCAGCAGGCGGTCAGGAGATCAAGGACTTTTTTGATAAAGCTGTTTTTCTTCTCTTTTTCAGTTTCTTATATGCTCTCTCTCATTCGCGACGTTTTCCGTGGGGTACGACAAACCTCAGAACCGTCTACAATTATCTTTCACTCTAATCTTAACATCCGTGGCATTCAAATTCATCGTCAATCAAAGTTTACCAAAAATATCATATCTGACTTATCTGGTGAGTATATGGAGGGGACATCTGAACTCCACGTACTGAGACTGCGAATGCAGAAATGTGCGAGGGATGATAGAGGCAATTCCTCAGGTTTGATAGCAAAATTGAGGTCAGGGTGCCAACCCGGCTTACGCTTGGCAAACACTTTCCACTGATGGCCATGGCCAGTTGTATCAAAATTGAAAATATCACATCAGGTATCCATTGGAAAAATCTCACAGAGAGCTTTCAAATGAATGTATGACATGGTCTCTGTAACATTTATAAAGATTTCGATTTGATTCTTTTCCAGGATAAATACGTGTTAGCCTCGATGATCATGCTGGCCCTTATCTGTGTCTGGCACTCACTGGTCACGGTCATCGGGGACTACGCTCCTGAGCTTTCCGACACCCCCAAAGAGTTCATGAAAAAAGTGGAAAAAGGAATGGTCTGGACACTGCTCAGCTTATACTTCATGTACAACGTCTCATTCGCTGTTAGGATATATTTCTCCGTAAGTGATTTGGCGGGAATTTGAAAGGGCAGCTAAGAGGCCAAATACAGAAGTGTTTGTTCTGAAATCGAAGGCCTAGACGATCGTTAGGAATGACATGGAACGTGTTCTGTGGAAGACATGTACATGTACATGTAAAGCAGCAACGACATGAAGACTGGGTGAGGCTGTCCACTGTCTAGGACTTATTCCCTGTCGAGAATTCACCAAAGAATGAGGCCTATCAGTCTCACATTCCTATGTTTTCCCATCAATGAATGATATGTATTGTTGCCAACTGCATATCGGCTATTTTAGTCAGTCTCGATGTCCTGATCACGTCCATCCACGACTGATGGATATCATGCGTGTGTAAACCAGTCAAAATGTTTATACACGAATCTGGTTGCAGGTTTTTGAACTTCTTAGTCTTGCCTTGGCTGTATCTTCAGTTAATGCCGTTGATTGTTTCTGTTATCAGGTCTTTATTGCTGACTGTTGTTTTTCACTTTCAGGCGTGCAGAAGACGTAGGATTATGAAACAAAAAGACAAGGAGTATTCGGTAAGATTCATCCTCCACTGCTGGTTTGCTCTACATGCTCTCCGGACTATGCTGTATGTTATCGTCGTGAAATAATGCCTGTAAACAGAGGTTTGGGTGAACGACAAAATGGTGGGTGGGAAGCGATGTTTCCTTCGAGGATCAATAGGGGTCGCCACACTCAGTCATGAGTGTAGCGACCCCTACTTGCCGGTAAACATCAACTAAAATGCAGTTGACTGATGAAGGAATTCGCCAACCAGATAAGCTACGATTGTTTCGTAATAACAGTAGGCCTTTGTTATAATAAAACAGGTAAATTTCGAAGGGGTATAGTGGTACATACTGGGTAGATCGGCAGGAAGTTTTTTTTTCGTGTAATTTCCTATAAAATATCAACAGATTATGACATACGTATCGACTGATTTCATGCGGTCATCCAGTGACGACCAGGAAGTGCTGGCTGATCTCTGCGCCATCTTTAGAATGAGAAACGAATGTACCACATTGGACAAGGCAGTGACTTGTTTTCATAACAGAATTTCATTATTTCTCCACATACCCTCTAAAGATAAGTTCATTTCAGGTCCGTTGCTTGAGAAAACGACTAAAATCGGCTGTGCTCGAACGTCGGTTTCTAGATTTGACACAATGAGGTATTAGTAAATTCAGGAAAACGCACTTCTTCCAAAATGCTTGGGGTCACTGGAAAAATGTATCGCTTGCTTCGAACCAATATCGTCATATTTTTTTGTTGTACCACCCGTATAGCCATAGAAAACAATGTTGTTTAGTTGGAGGTCCTAGATGCAGATCTGAACGGCTTAAACACGTGACACAGGTCAAGGATCATCGCTATGCTTATGGACAGAAGAAAAACAAAATAGAGGGTTGAACAGGCGGTCATATAACGTTCTTACAACGAAGGATTTGTGCAGAAATCATCTGCATTTAGAAAGTTATTGCACAATTAGCCTATATTCTTTTATTTCATTTTTGTTGGAGACTGCTGGTAGACTAGACTAGACTAAATTTTCTTCGCTGGGTAGCATATGCAATTCAAGGATTCAACTGACTGCAGTATGAACTAAACGTATGTCGCCGTTCTGTCGAAAAATTGCCGAGTCAGCATTTTCCAAAACTATACGACTCATTGACTGCATGCCACCCAGCGAGGAAAACTGGAGGTACTCTGTCTTCTCCCGCTTACGATCTCAGAGGGCAGAGTTTTATCAACGTTGTCTCCGAACCCCGCCAACGTTCACCACTGTTTTAAGGCATTACTGTTAGCTGCTAGTTTTCTGGTTCAAAATACGACATTGTTTGAGATGTCTGAACTTTCTGTCATTACAAAGAATATACCCCCCCCCCCACCAGCGGGATTTTCGAGACATTTTTTTCCTCTGGTGTGAATGTTATGGAATGCCAAAATTTGGCATTATCTTTCACAAAAATGTTCTTTAACCACTCGTTGCCAAATACATGTAGACTGGACACGTTTATGAGGGGACATTCCCTCCTTTTACACCGGTAAGAAAAACGCCAAAGCTGTGATGGGCAATCTGCAGGAAGCGCCTTGTACAAAGCAGAATGCATGCTGTGTATTCCAAAACCCTTGTTGGACGTGCTGGAGTGAACTAGTAGTGTAGTGATGCAGTGTCACACTGGCTTAGCTTAAGCTTGTCACGTCATTTTAATTTTCATTTGTCGTGGTCCTTCCGCCAAGCTTCCAGTTTCTGCGCTGCTCCACCTAGTGAGAGTTTCCTCGACGAGTTGGATCTCAATGGATAATTCACCATAATTTGTTGGTTTTCTTATGGCTTGCACTAAGACCAATGACCCATAGTTTTCTTATTGTTGAGTTGTCCATAGCTACATACAGAGAGCCAACTCTTGCCAGAAGACCCTCAGATGGAAAAGCGCCTTCAGTGGCACAATCGGACACAACTCAACCCATGTCTACCCTGACACTGCCCTCTAACGACAAAAGGTGGTACCTCCACTTCTGAACAGTGGGTTCATGGACGATTGGCGAAACAGCTCTGTTGTACACCACGAAGTACACTTGGTGCAGAAACACAGCTATTTCTTTAGTCAGCCATGCTCCTTCCTACTTACATGTACCTTTCGTGGAGATATAACTTTGGAGGGCAGTGTGTTTCTCTTTTTTACGTAGAGAAAAGTTTGTCGAACGCTCTTATTGTCCCATCAAATTGTGAATAGCCAAAACTCAACTTACACCAAAGAAGCCCAACAATATTTAGTTATGCTGGTGTTTTCATTTGCTTCCTATTTCTGCCAGCCTCACGTCTTCTGATGAGGCACTGTAATATATTGGGTTTTTGCCTCGGTCATGGTCATTCACCACTTGACATTCATGATAGTTCACTATTTGCCGGCTGTGGCGCTTGGCTGGATCGATCACCTATTCCTACTTTATAACTATTATTTTCTTTAGTTGATTCTGGAAGGGGAATCGAAGAAGAGAAGTAGGCGTCAAACGCGATCTTATCCCCATCATGTATAATGGTAAAGATAGTGAACAATCTGGTTCACCTGACCACCGTTATATGTCGCTTGACTTACTCAAGCGACATCTGCCAGTGGACAGGGGAACCCGGATATAGAGTGAGATCTTTTGCATTCAAGCACGTGACAGCTGGTGTGATTCAACTCGTACTAAATGTTATTTTCATCCAAGATGAACAAATATTGCCAGTCAACAGGGAGAAGAACATTGTTTAGGGACAACAACGAATAATATTTTAAAGTTGGTTTGGATTAATTGCAGAGGGCGCGGGCAATAGAGTGCTCTAGCCCACGCGATATAAGTATCGCCTAGGTATGTAGGTACTCCAAATAGTTTTTACATAATTGTGGTTTTTTAAGATCCTTTCTTTGTCTTGTTGGTCCCATGGTCCTTGTTGGTATGTTTTTTCAAACCCTTTGATTCGTTATTTAGTTATTGGTGGGTTTTACGTCATCGACATGTGTGTAATACATCATTTGAATGTGGTGGGTACGTCATAGCTTCATGATGGGTACGTCATCATGTGGTAAATAGCACTATGGTTGTCTGAGACAAACGAAAGAATGATGCTTTCTGGACACTCTTTCTTGTTATGTTGGGTGTAACTACTTTGTCCCCACAAGACAACAACGTAGTGAGTGGAAAACGCCATCTTTTTTATCAACATCAGTTCATTTGGCACTAGGTATCGACCCTCCATCAAAATCTTGTCGACCCTTTAAAAATCTTCATTGTGTAATTTCAAGGATGTTTTTCATACAAGAACCGCAGCTTTCAGGAAACACAATCTTTAAATGTGGCTTCATATCCACCTTTTCATGAATACTAACTTATTTAATCTATGTTTCGTTGTTGCTATGTTGAACCCCCTAACCCCCCCCCCCGCCCATGCTAATTGCTTAGTAAATGTTCAAACCTATGTTTGCTTTATTTTAAATCAATTGGTGATTGAGAAGATTACAAGAAAACATTCCTTAACAGCCTCTAAAGTCACCTGTCGTCTTTGCTTTCCCTTCCCCCAAGCTTTCCACTGTGCATTCCTAACATCTTCTTACAAATAAGTCATATTTGCCATATCATGCTCAGGACGAAAACCAATCCAATCTGATTATTATGTAATAGGCAATACACTACTGTGATCAACTTGGTTTTGAGCTTTTCATATGTCTGTGCTGTCAAAGACAAGTTCTCAAAGGATAAGATGCTCTTTAATATAAAAATAATGAGACTGATCTTGCGTTAGGCAGGGATTCAACATCAAGAACAAGAGAATCCTAAAGAAGTTCACATGATTTATATTCTTTACGTTGAAATCGATTGAAAGATGACAACATTTTTCACTTACATAATACTAACATTCACTAACTCGCACACAATGTGCACATATAAACTGCTCATGCTGCACGCATCTAGTCACTTTAGTTTAATACTTATCATATTAGCCAAGGACACCATGACTCATTTCATCATTTTCGTATTCAGGTGAAGGGATTTAAAAGCATTTTTCCAACCAACTGTGAATGGTGTACATTACCATGTGCACACAGCGGTTAAATGTGTTAACATGATAATGTACAGAATTGAGAGCAGTCATAGACTGGTAGATTATCTGACTGTGAGTGGTCTATTTGGGGGCCAATAGAGATGGAAATAAATTTTACCGCCATCGAAACCAATGTGGTCAAGAACGAAAGTCTGCTCGTTGTGCATGACAAGCTACATGTAAGCCCTGAATGTCCAAATATGTTTCTGAAGACTCGTGTGACTATGTCTAATTTTTTCTTTCAGGAGAAGATCATAAAATTGGAACAAAAGGTGAAAAAGAGAAAATTCTTCCGTAGGCAGTCGTCCCGTGAAGTCCCGCGAAACGAACACGTGATCGTGAACACAACAACGGACTCGACATGGCTATAGACAATATTCAGCGTGACCCAAAAAACGTTGGGACATTTACAAACTGTGATCGACAGATTCAAGCAAGGATTTGAATGCGATGTTCCTTATTGTGATACAGCGATTTGACCTGGCCTACATAATGCATGGAAGTGGACGACGTTGTGCTAAATGCAGAGATAAAGACATTTTGGGGTCCCATATGTATGTGATTTCTGTTCCATTTGAGGAAATGGACTTTGACCTTGACGCAAAGAGCGAATTTTTCAAAACGTTTTTCCATTTTCGCTTAATTCATAAGAGGTCCGTGCATTTTATCATTATCATGGCAACTGAGCAATTCACCAGCTACATAATCATCGCCGTCAACAGCAACAACTCAGACAAAATTACACGTAACACAAAAAGAAAATGTTCAAAATTATGTTTTTGTGTAATGTTCCCTAAGGGAGATGAGGATGCTTGACCAATCACGGTGTCCAACGAATCAGTCAGCAGCATGATACTGTGGTCAACAACAACAACAAAAGCCCAAGAAGTGCCTTTGTGTTTTTCTTATACGTTTTTCATGTCGTGCATTACACGTTCATTCCAGTGACGAATGAGGGATGGGCAGCCGAACAAGGTGGTGGTGTTAATGAAATTCCGATAACAGTTTGGAAGACACGCATGTAGACGGAGACCATTTCTCAATAGAAAGTAACAACAAACCATCCCACCCTTCCACATTTACTTTGCTTGCCTTGTTTTTATTTTGGGGGAGGGGTATAGCATTGTCATTGATCCAAGTGTTGCGTAAAATATGCTATTCATGTCGGATACGTGTTTTCTGCATATATCATGGTTACGAAATGTTCCATTGAAGAAGCATTTTTTCCCTTTTTTCATTTTTTATTTGCCGGGATACGAATGCACATGGCAAATTGTGATGATGTCAGGCTGCAATGGCCCGTCTGCTGAGAGAATGATATTGTGATGAGCCACGGGATGACCTGGTAGTTAGTGTTTAAGTAAATATTTCATGAGATGATACTTCAGGCTGCGGTGTTTTTCGATAGGAATCTTCGGGCGAGAAATGTTAATGGTAGGCTTATCAATGGGTTAATGATATCTATATTTGGCATTTGTGTTTACCAAATCAGTCTTTGTTACGGATGCATACAACATAATCCCGTTCATATGTCTAACTTATGTTTTATACATTTTTTTGTAAAAAAAATCATGCATACCTAAAATTTCTGTCACAAGTTGTACATGTATGTTCAGGTGTTTTAATGTTAATTATCACTCTAAGAACATTTTTGACAAACTACACTTTTGTTGTTTTCATTCTGTCATCAGTTCTCAGTCTCCTCTTGCATGACACTGGAGTGCAGAGAACATTTCCTAATCTGGAATCACGGCGGAGGAATTGCCATCAACTGACTCACATGCAGCTCACAAGTTAGGGCAAAAATGCCATCACGACACCTTTATAATAGCAGTAAAAAATAAAAAATAAAATATTGAGTTGAGAACCGAGCGCCAAATTCGGCATTATTGGTTCTATAGACAATATTGGGCGATTTTAATGTAATGCAGGAGGAAACCGGAGTGCCCGGAGAAAACCTGCGCTGTCAGAGAGAGTCGCCCTCTCTATCACATGAGACACGGACCCGACCGGGAATCGAACCCGCGACCTCAGAGGTGACAGGCGCCGATGTTTCCATTGCGCCACTCTGACAGCCCATAATAGCAGTGAGTCTTGGCAGTGAGTACGGTATGCTTTACGGCACGAAAGATCACCAAATACGACACTCTCTCCCGACATTGCAATAGAACTGACCCACCAAGCCATCGCATTATACATTCAAAAAGAGGGTCAGGTTTCGGAGTTGTCGTACCGTGGTAGGCCTCGTATCACCATAACGACAACAAGCTAACGGTCAGAACGGATGACTAGACGAGCAGAACAATAGATGGAACTATTAGCAGGCTGGTCGTGAAATCATTTCAAAGGTGGCACGCCCACAACATGCTGTCCTGGACGTTTAACTGAACGTTCCTGCTGTAGATGGCATCACCGGGACATTCGAAAAGCAACAAATGGAAACGGAATCATTGTCTTCTGATACCCAAGCGGTACATGCAAGAGGTGGTGGTGGAGTCTAGGGTTTGTTACAAAGCCAAGAGCACAGCGACGTTCGGATGCAAACTGCTCTAGCAGACGTGACAACTCTCCAGTCACAACGACGGGGTTCTGTAGCAATAAACGACAGACGATGCCCAGTTATCGTTGCCTTCACCATTCATCATCCCCATTCATGTAGTTGCCGAAGTAACGTTCACCATCCACCAATCCCGTCCTCACCACAGTAACATTCATCGTCTACTGATCCCATCCTCGCCTAAGTAACGTTCATCGTCCACTGATCCCATCCTCGCCGAAGAAACATTCATCGTCCACTGATCCCATCCTCGCCAAAGAAACGTTCATCGTCCACCGATCGATCCTCGTCGAGGTAACGTTCCTTGTCCACTGATCCCATCTTCGCCGAAGTAATATTCATTGTCCACCGATCCCATCCTCACCGAAGTACTGTCCATCGTCCACCAATCCCATCCTTGCCAAAATAACGTTCACCGTCCACGATCCCATCCTTGTCGAAGTAACCTTAACCGTTCACCAACCCCCATCCTTGAAGGTACCTTCATTCTCCCTGAACCCATCCGTTCCATTTTGCAACTGTTATAAATTCCTCCGAGGTAGAACACCGTAAAATGTAATTAGCTTCCTGGTGGAAAAGATTCATTAACTGTTCAACTGCCGTGTGTTGGGGGATCAGTGAACCACTCTGAGGCAGGTATCAATAAACCAATGTAACCAATGGTTATTTCGACTCTGTTTGAATTGAAATGGAGTAAGATAGTTTTTTTGGAAACTGCCTACGATATGGGGGCATTCACTCCTCCGTACTACCTTATGATGTGTGGGCAGAGGTCTCGAAGAGGATGCGCAAAGGTGGCTTCAGAAAACACCTAATCCAGTTAAGACGTAAGTGCACAGTGTATGTTATGTACCACTGTTGGTGGAACGCCATCCTGATCTAGTTGTGCGCGGTGACGAAGGGCGCGAGCGCCAATAACCACTGATTACCTCAGAATGTTAGAACGAACCAGAATTGACTGAAGGTGCAAATATTTTCTTGGTCGACTTGCTGCTGCAACTTCTGAACAATTTTGAAATACAGATTTTTACAGCTACAGACGGAAGGAAGCGTCTCTCTCGACGTGACAGCCATCGCCAGTCCAAATATCTCAGACACACTGAATATGCAGATTCTGGGCGGATGTCTGACTGACTTACCTTGGGTTCAAGCACCCAGTAGTTCAAGTGAGAGAGTAATACGGCAATCTAAAAGCTGAGACGAAATCCGGTGGGAAGGGAACGGAAGGTAAATGATAGAAAGATATTTGTCAATATATATACCTTGAAGCCAAGTGCTTCTTGGTCGGTCTATTAGAACAGGACGTACTTCAGTTATGGATTCCAAGTGTTTAAGTGTAAGTACTCATTTAAGTGCTTTCCGACTGAGGGCAAATACATCAACGATTGGATGATGCACGGCTGGTGAGGAGTGGTTTCAACTTGAAGGAGGCAGAAGTGGTTTGAACTTTAAATGGAGTCAAGTGGTCGAAGCGTTGTCCATGTTGGTCCCTATGTAACTGCGGATTAACGTTAGAATCATGTACATTTTCCTTGATGAAGCTCCACTGGCAGAGATGGGGTTAAGGAGGTATAAGAGTGTAAATGAGCCTGACAAGTAGTTGAAGAACAAGAAGAACAATTCATCACCTCAAAACACGCAAGTCAACTGACGGCAGAAGTTGGGGGCAATCAGATCGCAGATGTCACCTCGTGGTAAGCAATTCTAAAATCCGGAAATTCATTCATGGACACGGTGTCTGAGATTCTAGATTACTTTTGTGTCTAATTCCTTACAGGACGAGTGCATGACTCAGAATGTGACGGAAAGACACAAAAGAAAATGGCGTGACTGGTAATAGTATTTCTACGTATTTAGTCTAAAATCATCTTTAAAAGGGCATTCATTATCTTGGCCCAGCTAATCACCGCCCCAAACTAAACAGGCAAGAGCGGTTACTTCAATCAACCATGTCTCCACTGATCGACTGGATCTTTACGACCGGAGGGAAGATTTCCACCCGTCATCAAGCACGGCTCTGATGATTTACAATAATGTCTGTTTTATTCGTCTCACGACGTCAGCTACGAACAACTGTGTTTCGTATACTAGTCTTCTCTTGGTGACGATATTAAAACTATGCCAGATTTCACACCTTCTTACTGCACAGTGTCAAAAGTGCTTCATATCATTACCCCGTTCTCTCATGAAACATTTCTGGGAAACTCCAGGAGCAGCTCATTCAGTCGCGAGTCTGTCGCTTTATCTTTGCATCACGCCTCTCCCCAGGAGTAGCTGACTGAACCACCCATTTCTCCAGGAGTAGCTGACTGAACCACCCCTCTCCCTAGGAGTAGCTGACTGCACCACCCCTCTCCTCAGGAGTAGCTGACTGCACTACCATTCTCCCCAGGAGTAGCTGACTGAACCACCCCTTTCCTCAGGAGTAGCTGAGTAACCGGACGACCAGTCCAACAGTCAGGACTGAAAGTTGAGAATGCCACGACTTTCTTGATGTCACATCTGCAACTGAGGGATGGTTCCCACGATCACCATTACGAAAACAACAAAATCTCATTTTGCCATCAAACCTGTTGTAAATGGAGCCGTCAAGGGGAATCCTTTTTCCACCAAGAACCATCTCCGCTGAATTCTTATCACAGAACACCGAAGCCGATTATTGTATTCAGAAGAAAGCCCAGCCTCTGAGGACAGGAAAAAATGAGAAAAGATCGTCATCCTTATTCTATCTCCGGTTATCTTTTGCAGAACCTTCCCGATTGGATAAAAAGTGGAGGATTAATTGGCTGTTCGCTGAGCTTCTGAATGGAATTTATCACTAGTTCAGTAACACTCTCATGGTTTTGGCGTCCAATTTGATTTTTCGACGCTCGGTTTGTTGTAATGATGTCTAATGGAGACAACAGCTGGCTTACAAGAAGCAGACTGAGGAAAGAGTTTCGGGGGTGGTGAAAGAGCAGGAATAGTCCCTCTACGGCGGGTTCCACGAACCACAGATAAGGGCCGTTGTGGTTAACCGCTTCCACAGGAAGAGCTGGCTGCCAAGAACACGAGGAAAGAGCCCATGTGGTTAGCTGACTGTAGAGGAGTGCGGCCGGTCATGAGCCAAAGGCAAGAGCCAAGAACGTGATGCGTCCAGCATCACCTAACCCCGCAAGAGAGAGATACGAATGAGTAGCAGTAAGATTTGTTTTGATGTTTCTGTTTAGGTCAACAAAAGAAAGTAACTGATGAAGAATAACATTAGCTTGAGCGAGTCGGCGAGATTCCACTGGTCAGCGAGGAGTATCGAGTTTTGATTTACGGCTTTAGACGTGAATGGTCATGTTGATTTCATTACGCTGAACTTGACAACGTTCAATGAACTCAAATAATCCATAATCTGCTGCTGTGTGGACAGCATCAAAAGAAATTAGACACTTTTAACGGAGAGCGAGGTGCAAAAGCCACGTTTAGGCAAAAATCGAATCGTCGACAATAGAAATTGTGTTCGATCAACTGGTGGAGAATTTGCAGATTTTGTCAGTGAATCTTCTTTTCAGTGGAAGAAAGTGTGTGATGAGGTTAACAGCAGGATATCGGATGGAATACGCTATGCCACCGCGAACCAGACATCCTTCTTCAGTGAACTGAATGAAAACACATTTTTCCAACCGGATAGCCGCCGAGCTGCAGTTGACTTGCACCAAAAATGCCATCATTTGAGGGTATTTATCAAAAGAAAGTACCCTGGATATCATTCTACACTTATTATCTTCAAAGTGAGACCAACTTTGCTGTTTTTACCTACACAGTGACTGTGTCTCGTGGTCATGGCACTTTCCTGAACTTCACGTCTCTATTTTGATGTATGGTACAACGTGAGTTCAAGCAAAAACGAATAGGGGTCAATTTGCCATTGCTTTGGTGTTTAAGAAGGCGGGAATTTCGAAATGGGTTGAACTACAACCATCAAATAACACACAAATCACTGCCTCTTGGGAATATCTGAACGACACAAGAATCGCAACTGAAGCCTTGCAAATCCAAAAAACTGTCTGATACAATTGGCTTATCTGAGCCCATCTCCGAACACAATCTATATCTACTTGCAATTTGAATTCATCTTGCTTCATTCCTCAAGAGCATTCCTGTGTTTTTCACCAAGAACACATGAAACAACCATCGATAACTCGACAGAGCTGACGACATTTCGACGCTGCCGTATTGTTATTGGCATGTTTTCCTATGAAAAAGAGTTTTCTATCCAAGACCGAGCTGATTCTCATCGGAAAAAGAATGTTTGGAAGTCATGAGTCAAATTACGTCATACGCTTCGCAGTGAACCTTAAAAAAGCAAGTTGTAATGATCACAAAATTCAGCGATGAGACGGAATCTAAGAATTGAACACCGGAAAGTCTTCGTCGACATCAAAATGATCTTCAATCAAAGGCGGTGCTCGACGTGGGAGTTTTCTCGCGCCAACTGGCCCTCTAACGGGAATTCAAACAATGAAACTGCGGACAGTCAATATTCGTGCCAATGCTCTCATCGTAAGCCGTGAGAAACAAACAATGGTGAATTGGGAGAAAACTCTAACCAAGAGCAAACGTGGACAGAGAAGCCCAATGGGGATCATAACCAATTGGCGTAAAAAGGCATAAGCCAACACGATCATGGGTTGAAGAGAAAGACTTTATCCATACAAACGGCAGGCAAGAAAAAGTCACCTTCACAGCGATAAACGGTGATCCATCACTCAATCAAAGAGTTTCACCGGAGGGGTAGAGATGAGATTACTCAATCCTCGAAAGCGACGCACGGAAATATATCTCGCGACAATCAACTGCTAGATTGTGCACCATTTCCGAATCGACCCTATTGAAAAGTGTTTCTATTACGTCTGACGGTGCCTGCGGAGTGGGGGATCTAAGCAGGAAGAAATCACGTCTGAGGCAGTGATCACACTGATTGCAGACACCTGTACCTCTGATCTATCATCACTTGTTCAGAATTCTATAGTTTTTTTCGTTGCGGGGTGTTGATTGTTCGCTTTCACTCTCTATTAAGGATACATTTGGGACTGTCCTGAATTGACAGGTGTCCTGTTTATAGATGCCAAAAGTAATAGAAACAACAAGTGTGGGAGTGAATTCTGGTGTTCTTACTAGACAAGTGTCCTGCTGGCAGAGGCGTCTGCTGGGAAAGGTTCTACTGTATTTTTTTGTTCAACATAAAATAATCACTGCGTTCCTCAACACAGGGATTCCACTACAGTGGAACCTCTCTATTAAGGACGCCTTTGGGGCTGACCGGTCCTGTCCCTAATTGAGGTGTTTCTATTGATTTTGTGCTCTGTAATCAGGACACCCCTCAATTAAGGACAGCATTTGTCATTCCTAAGTATCTGCCATGACCAGTGGGTAACAGTCTCACTGTCTCAGAAAAATTCCGCCACAAGACTCCATGCCACTCTGAGGAACAATGACAAATGACAGAGTGGGCAATCGCTGAAATGCTAAACGAATTCAAACGGGACGTGCGGACCTGCCAGAAAGCACTAATTGGCAGTGAGTAACAAACGATAGTCGCATGACCATACCACGCTAGGAATCTTCATTTCCAATTATATCTAATTTGTTTGTCACTCGGGTTTGCGTGACGGAGCATCGTGGGATCCAACAGCCGAGAGACCGTAAAATTGCCGAGAGAGGGGTTACTAATTGGTCTCTTGTAAAGGAATCAAGCATGCGGCCACATGTCTTAACGGGTGCACCTGAATATCACCGAATGTCATGGAGCATTAGGCTTGGTTTGTTGGCCAGCCGATTCGGCCAACGGACGACCGACAACAACATGAAGGTGAGACCAAACGAATAAACATTTCGAACCGAGAGAATGAATGGTGCCTTGTGCCTTTGCAAGATAAGTAAAAGACCCCCTCCAAGTAAGGAACATGTAGCTTGTGATGGCCTCTTCCATACTTCACCAGCCCCAATGATACTTTGGCTTCGCCCCCGATGGAAAAACTCCAGTACAATACTGGAATGCTACATCCAAATCCGGGAAAGACCCTGAAAAGCTGTACAGTTACAGCGAACAAAACTCCTTTGAGAAACACCGACCGATGCTGGCGTTGAATGCGCAAGCTCAGGTAACGTGGATAGCAACGACCGGGTATCTGAAGGCAGACACGATAGCGGGCTCGACACAAGTGGATACCTTCACTCTTCTCAGACTTTGCGAGTTCTGGTTAATAAGTGTGTCAGATAGTTTGTTATGTTTGTGGTGTATTGAACATCTTCTGGCGATTTACAAGGTTTTCTTTGGATATGAGAAGAGGTTAGCTTCCAGATCAAGTTACGCCAGCTGAAGGTAGGAGAACTTTCCTTTAACTTTTTGGCTACATATGATTTGGAGTTTTGGAAACAAAGATATTTTACTTTTGATGTGGATCGTATGTTCGGAAACAGATAACACACATTTCCAAGGCTTAATTAAAAAAATTGACAACAGCAACCAACCACCCATTTTAGCTTTATTTCTATAATCTGTCACATAATGACATTACAGGTATCATAGTAAGACCTATCAACAGTGTCAAATTTTAACCCAACTTTCTGACTATACTAAATATGGGCTTCTTTGTAGATTATAACTGTAGACAAAGTCCAGTAAGAAATTTGATCAAAAGTCTGACCAGGGAAAAAAGTTGTCTCCAGGGAGAAATGTCTGAAGAACAAAAGAAATCGATTTCAATTGCAGCACACCTGTCATTGGACATGTGATAATCCTATAGTCCATTATGTTTCGACGACACTCGTTCATACACGGCACCAGTAGAAGGACTAATCCCTCTTTTATAAGACATTGCCAACAAGAACTTGATCGTTAAAACACGGCAGCCCCAGAAGATATTGTCAATAAGAAGCTGACGTAACTTTATGGAGTGCGCTACTATTGTCCATTTACGGGAGACATATTATTAACTATCAGTCTGACAAAGAATTTGCGTACCCTTAAAGTTACGGGGGCTTTGTGAATAGGTCCCTGATCGTTAATACGCGGCAATAAGGCCTAATCCGTCTCTATTAATTGTCATTAAGAACATGGCCGCAGGATCTTTTGATCCCAACCGCATGTGTATATTGTCAAGCCAAGTTGGCACTTACGGAAACGGAACTGGGTAATTCCCCCTAAATCCCTCTGAACTTCAAAGTCTCGGATCAACTGACTTTAGGGACACTGCCAGTGTCTTCTTACATTCGGCTAATGGGGCTCGATTACTTCAACCAATCTTTAAATCGTAACCGACCTTCAAGAAGATCACTTTCACCGATACCGATTACTAATTGGGGAGTTGCGCTGAATCCCACTGAGGTAAGAGACCCAATCTTTGATTATTGGGTTCCGTCGTGGAACTGACCCGGTCTTATATCAGTCACCCATCAGCAAGCTGTAATTAGTGGTCTGAACTCCATAAACTGCAGGATAGATCGGTGGCTTGTGAGAGAGTTATGGGTTTTGTCTTCGCTGAGGATGCCTGCCAATAAAAAATTTGACAACCGAAAAAGTTCCGCCATCCCAAAAGACATTATTAGTTTGAATGACTTTCATTGGACGTGCTGAAGACTATGTTTGGGTCGGTAGCTCGACCGTCTCGATAGCTCCCTGGGTGCCTCATGTCTGAATCTTTGAATTATTCGTGTCATGGGTTTAATTGAGACAGTTACGCTGGCGAGTTAGTCTAGCAAATAATGAATAAATAAAATAGATTGAGACAATTACGTGATGCCCCCAAGAAGATAGTTTCTTCTAAACTGTAAATGGACTACTTACAAGAGTGTGCCATGGGAGCACACTAACCCCAGCAGTGACACGCAAACACACTAACCCCAGCTGACACACTAAGGGTTTGCAATAGGGACACACTAACCCTAGCAGTGACACACTAACCCTCGCTGACACATTGGTGTGCCATGGGCGGGAGCACACTAACCCTAGCAGCACACGGATCAAGAGTTGAGCAAAGGAAGAGACGAAGAAAAGAAGATAGTTTTACATGTTCTTTTATTTTTTTTGGTATCTGCCCACAACTTCCTTCTTACGATTTTATACTCGAAATATTGTGACGTCTGTGTCATTCTTTAGTCTAACAAGCTTTCCCTAGAAGACCATCTGGAATGGGGCAGGGATCAAGGATTAAAGCGAAAGGTTGCTCAGTTTGCCCACCATTCCATATATCCCACGGAGAAACTTCTTGTTGGGTTATTTTTCCGTCTTCTCATGTGACTGTTCTGTAGGCCCTACGTTTGTTCCAGTTACCTGAAGGCCTACGAAATGTCAGGGCTACGAGCCAAATCTTCAACGGTTTCACGGCAAAACCTTGTAGACTCGTGTGTAGTTAGCACAGCACTAAAGACGTCTGCCCAACTGACTTCTTCCAAACTTGAGACGGCTGTACCGAGGAAGCACCGAGACTGTTGACTGACACGCTCCCTTCCAGCTTATACACAGACTGCAGAAACGTAAACACTACAGAGTGAACCGTGTTGCCTGATGCTTGGAATGCTAACCACCGACCTCTTGTCGGGGGCAGATACCTCGAAACCATAGCTCTGATATCGGGGGCGGAAAGTAGTGAGAACAGAGGTTATTAAAGAGAACTTCGGCAACATAAACACAGAACTAATTGATTAAAAACAACCTGAGGGATCCATAACTGATACTCTATTATTTGTTTAATTCTTCAGGTATGCTCTACTGGTCAGTTGGAGAAACCTACTAGCACTGTGCCGACTCAATGAATGACAGGTCACGTGCAACAAATGTTATGTCCTATTGGCCGCAACAAGTATTACTGGCCAATAGGACATAAGATTTGCTTCCTATGACCTGTGACAATAAGCTGTCGTGCCTTGTACCTTTGTACCTTTGTAAGGGCAAGTAAAAGACCCCATCCAAGTCATGAGCAGCTTGAGATGGCCTCTTCCGTACTTACCAGGGCCAATAATGCTATGGTTTCAGTCCTAACGGAAAAACCTAATTCAATAGGGAGTTTAAGAAACCAAACGATAAACGTTAACTTTACGACAACATTATTTTTTGTACCGAAAATGCAATATATAATCTGGTGAATTCGCAGTGTGAAAAATAAAGTTGTCGTAAAGTTAACGTTTATCGTTTGATTTCTTAAACTCCCCAATACTACTTCCCAAACCATCCCAGTCATCGAAATATATTGTGAAGGAAACCCCAGCATACATCAGATGAGTTTTCATGTTGTTATCTCTTGATAAAGCCCAGCAATGTGATCCAAGATAAGGCCACCAGGGGGTGGATATTCTCCGTATACTAGTAATACTTCTTGCATTTATATTTTATGAGTTACAAATGAAAGCAACACGTAAGAACGGAAACGCTCCACACGTCTACGCTGAGAGAAGAAATCGAGAATTCTTCCGAGATTTGCGTGCACAATCCTGGAAACACCTTCCGATATCTGATCTCGAGCCCCGAGATAACATGCTAGAAACTTTCGTCTTGAATGATACAAAGTGTTTCTTTTCATAAGATTGCTCTCTATTTTATCAACAGGATATGAATACTTATGAATCCACGCAATTCTAAATTACCTGGCGGTTAAAGAACGCTTTACGCCGTGTGGTTGTTGGGTACAGACCTTTGATGGTGTCGGTTAAACCGATCGAAAATGTCGAGAAATGTGATTAGACAACATTACCTGGGGCGGAAGGGCCTCAATTCCCTCGTGACGCAGGATATCGGATTTATTATTAGATCCTATCCTTCAAGAACANAGAAATCACAGATCGTTCTGTTATGGGGGATAATTACCCAAGTCTTCCCTTGTATCTCAGAATTTAATCTTTATCACGATTTCTCCTTGACAACGAAAATAGACACGTGGCGTCATAAAAAACAAAAAACACATAAAACAATGAGCTCATCAATCTAACCTTACATTTCAACTGCCTAGTAATAGACAGGCTCGTGTACTTTCTCCTAACACTGACAGGGACTACATCATCGGTTCAGGTTTCCGAAGGTTACTTGCTAATTCGCAAGGAACTTGAATTACTGAACGACGTGGTGGTAATGAAAAAGTGGTATATACCGTACTTTCACACCTATGAGACCAGTAAACCCACTCCTGCGTAATATGCAAATGAGTCTCAACTTCATTCTTCATCAAACAATAAAGTAGGCCACTTTTCATGGGGTACTAACGTCTTTCGACATTAAAAAGGAGATAATGATGTATAACCTGACAGGAAAAAAGATGCTTTTAGTAACAATGATTAAAAAACAGGATGGTTTATAAATGATAACCACATCAATTTCTACTAAGCTGTAAAGAGGAAACTAGACGATGGTTGGTCGCCATACAAGACGCTATCGATCAATTAACACGATGCCTCTAAGAATATCTTAATACCAGCACCATTAACAATTAAAAATGACAAATATGAACATTGTCATTAATCTTTATCAGTACAACCTGTTTGGCGGCATATAACGTCATTTGTCATCTATGGCTTCTAGTCTGCGTTATAAAGGATTTTGGAAATTTTGAAGAGAGATTAATGCTTAGACAATCGTGACTTTTTTTTCATATCATCAGAATTTGTGGTGAATAAAAAGGCTTGAATCGAGAGCTGAGTGCTGAATACTAGCTCTGTGGAGAAAACAATTACAGTAGGAGGAAACCGTTGTATCCAAAAAACTTGAGCTGTAAAAGGAAGTTGCCCTCTCTGCTACATGAAGAATCGAACCCAGAGCTTCTGCCGTTGGAATGGAACGACGACCAACCGTTCAAATACATGCAGTCCACAGAGACAAGTGAAACAAACTCGGCCTACGGAATAAAATTCTGCGTTAAAAGTTTTTTTCTCCCGCAACCTTGCATTCGAAAATAAACAAAAGCCTCCGGTATATCACCAACAAGACAAAAAAGTGAACATTCCTTCGAATACCAGGTGTCTGCCTGCCTCACCTCACCTGGGGTCTAATATCCGAAATGTATCCCTTAAACATTAAATGAAGCCACAGCTTGACTTTGGAAATGATCTTAAAACAGTGGGATTGAGAATGTTTCATAAATACCGCCTCAGTGGCTTACTTTCTGAACGCTTTTTGTTATTGCAATGGAAAACGACTTAAAAGACACATGTACTACGCCTCAAGTAAGACAGCAAATCCGAGGAAGGTGTTGGTACTCCAAATAGCAACAGGTGGTCTATCTTTAAAGTTTAAAAACAAATCCTTTATTAGTTACAGAGGACACCTACACGAGTGGTTCTCACTTTTAAAATTCATTCTTCGTTAGTAAATATCATTTAGTGCTCGTGTTTGCCATGCTTTAGGTATTGTGAGAACACCTGCAGGCTTAGAGCCGCACGTGACAGGTTGATACCGAATGGAAAACACCTTCAAGATATTTGAGACAAGAAACAGATTGAATTTCACAGAACTTTCTGAAAAAAATCACTTTCAGTGTTTCTCAACATTTTGGTCCATAAGAAGAAATCTGCGGCACAAAGACTTCAGGGTACAAGTTTCTTAGAGTGCGACCATTCACTAGGAGATTTTGATGGAGGCGGTAGAGAACAAACTAAACTTCTTTCGTACTTATTATAAAGTATGATGATCTGGCAGAAACACTAGTCTTACTGCTAAGAAAGTCAAGAAGATGCCGAAATACCGTTTATAGATTATTCTCTGAATAATTCGTCCTCGAAAAATGTCAAAAATGTCATGACTACCTATTTCTTGGTCAAAACAGCCGGAAACTTAATATCATTCTCATTTCTTGCATTGTCAAACAGTATGGCTTCCCCCAAGGACAAATCTCGGTCAGAGAAAGAAACTCCATTACAGAAGAAAATCCTGAAGCCGGCATAATTTTCCAGAGTTTTTTCGGTTGGAGCAATGTCGACCATGGTTCTGCCCACTGGGGCTTCCACCACATGAACATAAATGGATTGGGAATGTGGAAATCTTCCGTACGGCCTTCAGAAACCAACGAGATCTCGATTCGTCCTCACCTTGGTGGTTGTCGCCACAACAGGCACAGCAATCGCGGTGCACAGCAAGCATTCAAACTTAACAGGCTTTCTTTATGGAAGAAGTAAATCGTCTCAGTTCCGTTCCTGAAATAATCCTAGGCCTGTAACATCTGCATACTTGAGTATCAGCGAGTTGTGTCATGTCCCACCCACGGAGAACATTACGCAACTTGTTCAGATAGCGGGACGGTATCGTCGATGGCGTCGCATCAGTCTGTACTTGACGATGTCGTTAAAACCGCTGACGAATGACCATTTCCGCATCTACCGGGAAGACCTATCATAACGCCTTGGGGATGATGGCAAAACATGGTATTTTGCGGATTACGCATGACAGCAGGTACATTCTCATACCGCTCAAACGGTTTTTTATCATTCGCGGATTTGCCAGAAAATGCTGCAACACTGCAGAGCCCCCAGGCGCCAGAAAATATGTTCAACGCACCATGTTATACGGCACTTTACGAGCCCTTATCTCAAATACAATGTCTTCAGCAGCAAACCGATTTCATTGTCACCGAGTTTGTTTTTTAATCCTTTTATTGTTCTGTAGCACTGAATGATTGCCATTGCTGAGGTGATTCGCATTGTTTAGTTTTCTCTTAATGCATTGCGCCAATCTGTGACGCTGAAATATCCCCCATTTGAGCTGAATTTACGACAGCTTATTGTCAGATGCACGATTCATCTTTAGAGGCGATCATGGAGAATCATTGTGACACGGTGACATCTATGCCATGGTACCTTTTTTAATCCCAAACAGTGTAACTACATGGCCGTCGGTAGAGTGTCGAGTGCCAAATCATCGGACCCAATCAGAATCCCTGTTACTCACTAACAAGTAGAATGATTGGCTGATGCTGATGGGAAGGCCAGGGTTAGGGGCAGCCTTATATCATTACACGGAGGATACACGTCCGATGATTATGTACGAGACAGCATTCTAGGAGGAGGAGGGGTTTCTTCGTGGGGAAAGGCCCGGCCATATCCCTACCAAAAGCTTTGTATTAGCGCCGGTCACCTATCCAAGCACTGTCCGCGACCTACGTCGCTTAACTCCCAGCTCAGAGGCCAACGTGCCAACCACTGGGCCATATCCTCCATGGCCGAAGGGTTAAGCCGTGCCATATTGCAGCGGCAAGAGGTTCAGTGCATGCTTGGTAGCCCTTAGGCCTTGCCATAACGTGCAGGCAAGAGTTAAGGATATTTATCTCATATGCCTGCACAAGATAATACATGCATGTATTATCCTCGTAATGAATATGCTTGGAGAGGGAAAAATGTAAACTGCCCGGTAACTGATAGTGCTAGGCTCCAAGTAGATACTAATAGTAAACTGTCTGTAAATATATTTCTTGTGGGTATACTGTTTAGCGAATCTCTCCTCAGCTTACATACCGCACGAAGGTTTGTTATGTGGAGTAATACACCTTGCTGTTTAAACAACACAGGTTTTGCAATGAACAACATCGCCGTCGTACCCATGGACTATTGAGTCAAGAAGAAAGACATGAAGTTCCCTGTGAAGACAAAAACATCACTTAACACTAGATGGGCAAATCTAACTGCTACCTCCACTCTTTTGCAATGACTTCATGGTGGTTTAGGTATCACTTTCGACATGACTAGCACCGTAAATCCCCAAAGCTGTAAAGAAAGTTACATCGATGAAAAAGGTGCAAACAGAGCATCTGCAGTATTACCGGAACAACAGTGGTGGTTAGTTCCGCGGCTTAAAGCATTTCGTTATAGTAACTTGGAGTACCCGCGAGCTTCTTTGTGATCAAGGGGTTATAGCATTTTCCTCCCAACAGTCCTGCCATAAAACGTATCTCATGTATATCAACTTGAAAACATCAGATTTTCATGACTGTTCTTCCGTCACAGATTGGCCTCTGTGGTGAACGGGAGTGTGTTACATATTGCACGCTTGACGCAGGTTGGAACCCCAGTGAGGATGATTAATTTGCTAGACCATTGAGTGATACACGTAAGTTCGTCTTCAATACGACCCCATGTTGACCAATAATAACCGAATTACGAGACGGTGTCTATTTTGCCTGCATAAATCCTTCGCTCCTGTAGAGAAAGACCACTACCACTCGTTCAGGCCACTCTCGCAGGCAGTGTGACTCCATGTTCAGCAGCTGAGAAAGACGACGAGTCATGATTGGTGTTTGGGAAGTCGCTCACCCGTGGAGAGAGAGGCTTGGTCGTTCATGACGACGCCTGCCGCCGCCAGCATGACCTCTAGTTACCCAGACGACGATGCCACTGAAGGAGTCGCATGATCATGGTTGGGGACATCACACACCAATTACGTTCACCAAGCAAACAAGTCAAACAAGTCTAGACTAATCATCTCAGGAGGTACCAGAGCAGAAATCTTCGCTATTTTCCCTACGTTCACCACATTAAGTCCCTCCAGGAAACTTCTTTGAGAAAAAATGGTTTATGTGAGGGAAAGCGTCTGCAAGACAAAAGGGTTGCCTTTGGTGGGGTGGTTTTCCCCTGTGTAAATGAGGATAAGGTTTAATTAAAGCCTGGGTCACAAATGCCACCGGGCGCCGTACGATTTTCCCCACCCAGCGGCTTGCTGTGGATTTTTGAGACTGAAACTCAGATCGAAGCTGAATTATGCCGAAATCGCCTCAATGGATAAGCGGAAATTAAACTAGATCAAACTGGGCACCGTAGAAATTGGCCAAAATGTCTGTTTTTACTCGCCGTACGGTCGCCGTACGGGCCCCGGAGTGGATATGTGACCTAGGCTTAAGTGAAAATAATGCATTTGATCAGGGTTCAATTAGGCTCGGCCAAATTAAAATAATGGACAGAGTGAACGTCTGACTTGATGTTGCAGCCGAGTTCACAAAGGACAAGAGTGCAGTCGGTGCCGCGATATTAGGGAGGTTTCGCAAGCGCCCGGTTAGGCGCTACGACGACGTTTATCTATTGTGTGGGTATACTCAAACAATAGATAAATGTCGTCGTATGGCCTAATCGGGCGCTTGCGAAACCTCCCTATTGTCATCATAATGACGGCGACGCTTGCGGGCCGTATCCTCCCGCCGTGGGCACGGAGGTATCACCGACATGAACGTCCCACCATCAGCCCTGCCCGACCTAATGTCCAGTCACTCGTGTGATCAGAACAGAGTCCGATTCCATTGTGTTCAATCACGGAGAAAAACGTCCTATCGCCCCGTAAAACTCTCATACGGAAGTTGCTTTGGGTGGTTTTTTCTCTCGATAACCGTGTACCGGATGCCAAGGGGAAGAGATCTCTCTTGATCATCATGTTCATCTGGGTTTTCCATTACTCTGCCTGCCTGACAGGGACATCATTCACAATTCGATACCTCCAGACTCAGATTGTTTTGGTTGGTCGGTTTTTTACCGCCTAACGAACCGTCGCCGATGTAATACGGTACGTCAGATGCCAAGACTCGTTAGACCATCACTTTATCACCTAATGGCATCTTAGAACTTTTAAAAGTACAAGTCATATTTTCAAATCCCCAGGGAGATACTTAACCAAAACTGAAAGCCGGAGTTGATGCAATTAAACTCGGCTCTATATGTAACATACCCGACTGTCTTTGTCTTGCACCGTGAAATGGCCCACACTGACAGGAAACCAGGGCCTATTGGCGCGGCTCCACGTGAAAGATTTCTTGTGGGAATTGGCTGTCAACTCACCATAGTCAAGTAGCTGGTTTCCTTACGTCCAAAGCTGTGACCAATAAAAGCTGTAAGACCTACATGTAGCTGGTAGAGATGGCTATTTGAATTTCTAGTCATGTGCATCGTGTGGCAATCGGACTGTGAGGCCGCGTACTTTTGAAACGCGCTGCAGAAAAAAAGTTCCACTTGAAAAACCCTCGCTTCACATACTTAAATCCAGTCTCAGATCTGGTATCATCATGACATGCGACAAACCGGAAGGGAAGGAACAAGTCATACATAGATTGAAAGCCAATGAAACGTCTCGCTGCTCGAGTGATCGCTTACCATATTGCTTAAGGCTGGAAAAGTAATTCAACTTTGCATCTTTTCTAGACGCTGGGAGCAATTTCAATCGAATTGAATCACATCTCATCTCGAAAGTACAGAATATATCGTGACCATATTACAAAAGTAATCTTTTTATATTACAGTTCTTCTTTGAAGATGATGAAGTCATGATGGAAATAACTTGTGAAATTTTTCAATTTGTGTTCGATTTTAAGTTGGTGCTGATGATGTGTGCAATATCGCCTGCAGACAGGAGAGGCCTTTTATGTCTGGAGGAAGTATGTCTTCCCCAAAAATGGTTTTATTTTTACCTCCAATCAGCTGCTCCTTTTGAAGTGGCTTGGGCACCTGTTCTCAAGTAACCAATTTTCTGCTCCTAACTGTATTTCGTATTTTTAATAATATCTGCTACAAAAACAAGCATTTTATGAAACAAGTGAATAAGCCTGGCACCTCGACCTACTATTGTCTGCCAAACTGCCCTAGGCCTATCTTTCACATTGGATCCTATTCCTAATTGTCTTTTGCATTTTTTAATCACATCTTCAAAAAACCGCATTTTATGATATTAGCAAATTTGTCTGGCATCTCGACCTGCTGTTGTCTGATAAATTGCCCTAGGCCTATAATTGAGTCTTATAAGTGTTGCTATTTCCAAATAGAACAGTGATTTTTTTCAGCTACCTGCAAAAACTTGATTTTGCTATCCACCCTAGCCTGACTCAGGTTGTCCCCTGAACACAAAGGGGGTAACCTTTTACAGTAGACTACCCCTCAAGCCCCGGGGGTACGTCAGAGTGGGATCGAGCCAGCAGTGGAGGTTCATCAACAGCGGAACCTTTCTGTTAAGGAACTCTCGAAGGTGATAGATACTGTCCTTAAATAGACCATTCTCAAATTGACGTAAACGACAAAGATCTGCGCACTTCCGCCGAAATCTCAACCACAACCTCGATCTGAAGCTGAATGACGTGACGCCGACAACCCCACGACTTTCCCAACCGTGAAACTTGACCTCACCCAGTGTGACTTCGATAACGTTGCGCCAGAGTCAATCATTACTAAATCATGGATTGCGTCACGTCACCGGGTTTCAGAACGAGGTTCTGTTTGAGATTTCGGCGGAAGTGCGCAGATCTGCGAATTTAACAATCGTCTGTAGGGAGATGTCATCCTAAAGATTATGTGTGCATTCATGCCGGATTCAGCATCGCCCAGCAAAGTCTCACAACTCAGCCCTCTATCAAATCACTTGTTACCAGAATAGCCTCCGTGCTACTCTATCGTTGGCCAATCAATTGTTGATTCTAAGAACCCGGCTGTCGTATTCCTGATGACTCTATTTATTCATAATAGTCACTAACAGAGAAACAATGGCTGGGATATGTAGCCATCTCTTGACAAATTACTCGCCAGAGAAATCAACCTAACGGCAATTAGCCGAGACTATTTTATTGGGAAAAAGATAGGCCATCAACATTATTGAACGATTGTTAGCCACGAAGCCAGACGACAGGGGCGGCGAGAACTGAGCTGTTCAGAAGAAGAAATTCAAAGAAGGTTGCCGTCTGAAGGCACTGCTCAACGTGAGAGGTTTTTCGTGAGAGGTGGCTCTCTGTGGACAACCAACTATAGGAAACTGTGGACAGTCGTTTGCGGTATTGCTCTCATGAAAGTCGTACGGAAACCAACAATAGGGAGGTTTCGCAAGCGCCCGGTTAGGCCCTACGACGACGTTTATCTATTGTTTGGGCATACCCACACAATAGATAAACGTCGTCGTAGGGCCTAACCGGGCGCTTGCGAAACCTCCCTAATGATGATTTGCTGATTGAGAACCAACTACCATGAGAGAAGTTCTCTAACGTGGAGAGGTGCACCGAGTGTTTAACTTGATAAAAGACATACAGGGGAACATTAAGGAGGAGTCGAAATGATGTTGGAAAGGCTTACTGCTGGTCTTACCAAGTAGTATTTCCCGCCCCATTGACACAAAAGACTAAGTCTTTTGTGTCGCTTCTGGATTTGCAGAAATGGCGGGAAACTGGAAACTGCCCGAAGTCTATGACGAGAAACTGGAAACTGCCCAAAGTATGTTTCCATTAACAAAAGGCATGGGAAAGTGTTCGGATAGAAGGGGAGTCCCCATAGCCGCTGATGAACATGTAAAGTACTTCTGACGACGCCGTGTGTACTAATAAATACTGGAAACAAATAAAGACACAAGACTTACCAATTGTCGCCGAGGGGTTCCGACATCCATCTTAATCAACAATGACCAACTTTATTACCCAAAGTGCCAACTTCTCACAATTGCATTTTGCGAGAAAAAGTCTCATGCTCCAGGCTTTCTGTTCGTTTGCGTGGTTAATTCTCTCTGACCACGCGGTAATTGGAATGAGGAAAAGTGGTTTTAGCTGACAAGTACAATGTTCGTATTTGTCACTTCCACGCGAATGGACTGCCAGCGGTTATTTGTGGAAGTGGCGGGGGACATGAGAAAAATTTAAGAGATTTATCAGCAACACATGCGGCATGGTTATCAACCACCGGATGAAGGTCCATGACTCTGTCAGAAGGGTGCCTCCCTCTCTTGCAAGTTGAAATCTCACGAAGCATGCCGAGTATCGTTTTTCCTCGCGTATAAAAACATCAATGCCAGGATTTAGAAAATTGACACTTTTTTCGGGGTAAAAATTAATTGGATTTAATTTGTAGGTGGTTTGTATAATATTCGATGATTGAAAACTATTGATTGGCAATAAAAATCTTACATGACCGATAAATTGATTCTGGGTGAGTTTTCATTCTCACTTCAAACATTTTGATTGAAACCTTTGGTTTTATTTATGAACTGTATCATTCGTTATAACTTGGATTTCAACCTTGGTTCCTGGTCTATCGATTCATTGGGGTAATTCTGATGTAAGTTTGGTAGAGAAGTGGGCTTTAAGGACGACGGCACTGCTGGCCCAGAACTGTGGCCTCCACAACAAAACACAATCTCCATGGACACTGAACCGTAAACATCCCATAATAATCTACCTCAGAACATTGAGAACCCGGATGTAAACAACCCACGGAGATGTCCTGAGAAAAAATGAACGGACCTCAATAAAAACAACATAGAAGACAGGCTGATGACTGTGGACAGCTGAATGGGATTTGGAAAAAAACCATCTCCAGTCCTGCACGGATGCAAAAATATCTTTTCTGCATGACACAAAAAGGCATAATGGTCAATCAATTAAGTTCAGTTCGTCGCTGACTTTGCAAATCACAGTAATGACCAGATGACTTCAAATTTTTTTTGGCCAAAGTTCTCCTAACGAACTGGAGTTGTCTAATTCGTTAACTGTGGACAAAAGCGACCCAAGAGAAGGCAATTTCAACATTTTTATTCCTTACACCTCAGAAGATAAATGAATGCAATCAGTACAAACTCCTGACACCAGACAATGAAATTCATGCCCAGTAAACCCGGCGTATTTCCTCTGAACCGCTACATTGACACCAATCAGTAAATACCTTCATCAGGAATAAGAAAATGTGACGAAGTTCATTGTGGCGGAATCCTCTGCCAATTCGAGAGCGTATTCCTATCTGCACGGCAGCGTGCCCCCAATCAAGATGGACAGAAAAACCCACGTATACCGGGCACGTCGACTCTGTGTCCACACTTCGTAGACCAATTTCCTATTAAGAACCTGGAGGGGTATTCTGGGGTTTCTCAGCGTGGTGGAAGATGATGAACCCGGTTGTCAAGATGATGTGGTCTGTTGATCAAGTATTTTCATCAGCAAGCTACGCCATTCAGTAATGTCGTACGAGTACAAAACAAGACCTAAACATGGGTTTGTTCGACAGAAACATCTCACCAAAAGGACAAAATACAGAAGCCTTGTTTCTCACTCAAACTCTGCTTTCTTTTTCCCAGTTGTGTTGGCGGAGAAGTTGAACTTACCCGGCAGATCTTATAAACTACCGACCGAGATTGTGGGGAATATTACAACATACATAGAAAAGACAAAATAAACACAAGGTAGGAACCGTTTTCTCTATACCTCCATGTTGTTGCGACTCTCCTCTGATAAAAATCAAAGCTACCGAGTGGGTTTTCATGTTCATCTCTCTCTGCCATCAAGGCAAACGGTATATCACGATCTGTGAGTCGATCGTCACGACATGGGGCCATGGTCGTACCTGGAGAATGAAAGTTACATACTCTGACGAATAGGGGTGTAACATCTACCAATGTTTTCGTATGTCAGTGTTTCCCCTTAGTTTTGGAACGCTGGCAGATAGACTGTCACGTTTTCCTGTGTGTCCCCTATTGTCAAGTCGGCGCTTATATCGTCAGACAGTAGTAGGGGAACACTCACATATAGATAACATTCAAAAACGTTACACTGGTCTTGACTTGAACGCCTGTGAAAGGGAGAATAATATTTGGGTTCCCATCAGCTTGTTACCACCAACTCCCTCATACCCTTCCCTTCCAAAGACCCCTTCCTCAAATTGCACCTTAAGACGTTAATTACCAGCAGCAATTACAGGTAACGCACAGCCTTCGTTAGCAGTACCTTTGATGGGTAACCATTAATGAGTGCTTCAAAGCAGAAACTTGATCAACGTTCGGATCAGTTAACGTAGCAGGGTGGCTCTGTTCTGCTCTTTGGCCTTGTTCTTCCCAAAACATGGTGTACAGTAGGCACGCGCCGTATGGCCACCCACTGGCGCTTCTAACACAACATTTTGCATGACCAAATCTATCATCTACACTGCTTTACAACATTTTGGTATTCATTAAAAAGTGATCTGGTAAATGTGTACATTCGACAGTTGCATCAAAACGTTTTGCAATTCAACATGATTGATTTGTCATAACCATTGTGAGAGGCGGACAAATATAAATTCTGCCCAGGAGAACAAATTTAAATTTCACTCATAACGGACAAAACTCGGAAGCGATGATCGCTTGATCAGGCAGAGATACCAGAACAAGTAATTATCTTGTCATTTATTGGATGTTCGTTTCATTTTACGACGAGGCAATGACATCAATGTAAAAATGGCGTGACAAAATACGGACCAGGCGGATCAGTTGCAGACCAATAAATCTGTCGTGCTTCCTCTCAAGATTCTTGTAAACAAGTCACAACGAGGTTTTTACATGTGTGAAAGGATTTGACGTCCCTGGTGAGTTAGTCCTCGAAACACGAAAGGATACGGCCAGGAATTGGAACCGAGGTCTTACGAACTTACGAGTCGGCAGACGAAATATCACCTGTTACACCCGGGCAAGGCTTGTGGTTTCAGTGTTTTACAGAGTTGTGCAGCAGCCTGAGTAGAAGCCTCTACATCAGCAAATGCTCATTCATGCATTGTTGGTCTCAATTGGGTACGTAGTCGTCAGTAATCGTATTGACCAGTGGTACAAACGACTCTCCACTGTTTTCTTCGACCGAGTTGACCATAGAGACCCTGAAGCAGCGCCCTCACACCAGGACAATGCGCACATCTTCACACATTGAAACCGACCCCCTCAGTCAGCCAGGGCAGCGGCACTGAATGAATACATTGAGTCTGATATACGATTTATTTCGGGCAAAGAACATAAAGAGAATTGATGAACGGGAGAATGTAGATTCCAATACTACAGCAAGATTTGATACATCTTCTTGCCTCCTTGCCTTTCATCATGATCGATCATATTTGGAACAATCATCTTTCGCTCACAAAGTCTTATTGATGGATCCTATATTTGATTTACACCATATTCACGTCCGTGATGCCGACAAATATCCTCTCAACAACGAGTTGGCCCGTTCCCTTGGTAATAGACTCGCCTTCTCAGATGGTGGTACTGTCCGTCCTTCAGCCGACACTGCATTTTGACAATTGGTTGGG
>NMRB01001926.1:32950-65814 GCA_002633025.1 Notospermus geniculatus | reverse complement strand
GAGCTGGTGATGTGGGACTGGGATGGTAAGGAGATGCAAAGTTCACATTTCCGACCCCTCTTAGGTCCTTTCCGTGAGCATGGGTCACAGGTGGGCTTAGCCTGTTGGATGTCCGAGGTGGGGACCTTGGCTCTTACAAGCACATCCCGGAGGTTTTTTGGCCTCCGGAAAGCAATGAGGGGTGGCTCTGGGCAGCATTCCTTCATTAAAGGGTTCAAATGGAGTAATGGTAGGAAACGGCGAGTGATAGCAGTGATGTCTGGCAGTCCGGGGTGGTAAGTGAGAACTAAGGGGATCCTGCGGGTTTTAGAGGACCGCTGGTTGTCCTGGACCCCACTCCCGTTGGCACCCTGGGTAGCATGGCGACCCCCAGAATCAGCTCTGTCTGTACCCCCTGTAACCTTAATTCTATCAAGGTTAAGAAATCACAAAGAATACAACTTCAGATCGTTTCAAGCTTCCTTTGTTGTAGTTTATCATTTTAACGTTTGTGGCTGGCTGTATACAGAATGATGATGATGATCGAATTTACAAAACGGCATCGCGAAGTGCGTCATCCGATACGAAGAGAATTTCAAAAACGTATTATTAGGTTATAACTGCAACTTACTTTACAGTGAACAGATAAACATTGCCTGTCTTTTGATGTTGATGTCACAGGATTTGATAAAGAATATAGAGATGAATAAGTGAACGATAAATTGAACATGTTTTTGTCTCGATGCAACAATAACCACTATGATCTTAAACGGCCCGTACAGGCAGCCTCCTCACAGGCATTTTGTTGTGCTCATTACACCAACTGGTGGGCATGAAAATCTAAATCTGACATGTATTGCAAGTACATGTAAAATACAATACACATCAACATTTCAGCCGAAATTTATAGCTTGTCAGTTGCCAGCGCCACCTGTGATGAAGTGACCGCACTGATGAGCCTAATATCTAGCTGCATATAGGGTGCCTATAACGGCCACCTGCTTCCATCATTACCAGGTAATTTGAATCTTGGTCCGGTTTGTTCAACACAATGAGTGACACTAAGATTATAGACACCGTGACCATACGAATATAACCTTCCAGTAGCTGGTTATTATAACCCGGACATGCATTCCCTGGACTATCATTCCGTTCACACTGGTACATCCTCTGTAAGTAACATTTCCATAAAGAACACTAATCAATGGCTAATTTTCAATGAATCTCACTGATTGCATTGAGAAATTCGGATAAGAAGATGCTCGCGACCCAGTGATTAAGTTAAATGGGATAAAACCTTGTAATACCTAGTTGTAGTACCTTGAAGCAGTTCCGCTCGAACGTAGACTATTTACATAATGATTCTGGACAGCCGTGTGAGGATATTAATTTGCGAAGGGCACTCCAGCCGATCTATCTAACTGGTTTTAGCTCGGCTAATTATTCCAGATCCCGCTGATTACCGCTTTCCGGAGCAAAATGTTGGAGAAGGAAGAGAAGTTAAAGTGAATGGAGTGTTACATGTTCAAATGAGAAAGAAAGATCGTTAACGTTCAAGTGAAGAAAGATTAGGGCTACCTTATCGAAGATAATTATGTGAAAATGTGCATACAGAGCTCCTTCACTGACGTCACAACGGTCACGTGACTGCAAAGAATCGGCCATGTTGGTCGTCAAATGGCCGGCGACGACGTCAAAACGATTAGGTCATGATATTTTGACGTCACGATCTGTGTGTTGACGCTGTGTTCTTGCCGTGATGTCGCTTGACATTTTGACGGCCAAAAAATATGGCGGCATCTTGTCGTCATGGAGAATGTGACGTCATGTGAAGAAGCTCTATTGTATGTGTGTGTCTGAAGCCGTAATACTGAAAGTAAAAGGCACTAGAAGCAAAACAAATGTGGGTTGATTAACTAAAGGATATTTTTCTTCTAACAAAGAGATGAGAAGGAAAGAGTCAGGGATTCTTTCTGGTTTTGTTTAGCATGAGCTCGAGAGTACATGTAGATTTAAAGAATGTAAAGAATGGCTTGGCAATTGGACCGTTAAAAACCCAAGACAAAAGGGAATAGATGAAAGATTCTTGATGAACAGCAAAAAAAGTTTGAGTAACTTGTGTGGGGATTCAGACATATTGTTTGTTTGTTCGTTAAAAAGTTCTTGTCAGAGAAGCTAAATCAAACACCATGATAGTGATATTGCGGCGGTTCTGGAGGTGTTTGTGGTGTTGTTCATGTGTGTAAACATAAAAACGGTGAATAAAGTGAACGAGGCGTGGGATGCTGTGGCTGAGACGCTGAAGGCATACTTTTCATCTCGTACACTTCCGTTGGCAAACAAAACCGTGAACAACGAATTTACCACACAACATATATTTTTAAAGGGCTCCTATACGCAGCTAGCTATTAGGCTCATATCAGTGTGGTCACATCATCACAGGTGGCGCTGGCAACCAACAAGCTAGTGATTTTGGCTCAATGTTGATGTTCAGTGTATCTTTCTTTCAATACACGTCAGATTAAGATACTCATGCCAACCAATCGGTATAATGAGCACATCAAACATCTATGAGGAGGCTGCAGGTAGGGATCCTTTAAATGTTTCCTTTTTCTCTGAGAATGAAAGATGGATTGTAAATCACCCGCGGCGTCCTGTCCAATCAGAACATGTTGTGCCAATGAAATGCATTTTGCCCATTTACGTTTCAATACAAATCACGAAGTCTACCTTGGGCGGCTTGTAAACTGTCAAATGCAGCAAACACTATTTCAAAGTGAATTGACAAACGCGATTGTCTCTGATTTGCTGAAGGATTTACTGCGTGAAGATTTGTTAATTTTGCGATGTTTTGAAACAAAGTTTTTTTGCAACATTCAGTTTCAAAGTCAATTCAACGCGGATACTAATTCGACGCAACACGCAGTAAAATGTCGACAGTTAGAATTAATTGCACCAACACCTACTGCAGCAACTCGAGCCATTAATCAAATCATCAATTCTTTTTTCCTAACAAGACGTATTAACGTCGATGTGTTAAACTCAAACAAGAGAAGCTCTCCACAGGTCTATCCTTTCGAAGTAAACTCGTGGTCATAGGAAATCTAGCAATCTACATGCACGCTCTGTACATTGGCCCTGTACATGCACTCCCTATACAATGGCCCTGTACATGCACTCATGTACAATGGCCCTGATGCACTCCCTGTACATAGGCCCTGCACTGCACTCCCTGTACATTGGCCCTATAGATGCACTCCCTGTACATTGGCCTGTAAATTGCTCGATCTGCTGCTTATCTATAAATCCGAGCTGACTTTCGAAAGGGGTCTATTGAAAGTTCAAAGATGTCACGACCCATTCGGTGGGGAAAACACACCCAGGCAAGACAAAATATGAAATTTGCCAATGGGTAAAAAACATCGTGATTTGATGGAATCACAAAATATGCCGCACGTATTTAATCCAGTTAGTGATATTTTGGCAGGAAATTATCTTAAACTAAGCTTTTAACTGATTGTCACGGAATTCAGGTTAAACTCGTCAGAGGAAATGATGCTTCTTATCAGAAAAGATGTTTCTTTAAGTTGTAAATCTCTGGCGGTGGGCGACGAATCGAACATTTTTCAGAGATTTTACTTTAAAATCAGTATTAAAAGATTTTCTTTCTCTATGTGATTAAAACGAAAATAATAACCGAACTACATAGTATTTCACTTTTTGTTTTCTTAATTTGATTTGGATTTAATCACATCAGTTGCATTGAATTGTGGAGGGTGTTATTTACGCTACGTTTTTTGGGAAAGAAACTGCATGACAGAATTGAAGAAGAAAACTTGGGCTGTTTTCCTAGCGGAGCGTCAGGTCAAATACCTCAGGCACAACTGACAACTAGGAACGGAACGTGATCGATATTGGTGACTGCCAGAAGTCATCTCTACAAGATGACCATTGTAAGATTTTCAAAATCACCCCTCAGCGTCAAAGCAATGGAGTGTCATGAGTGCCGGATATAACCACAGCTATAACGGCCAAGAGAGCAATACATCACTGGACTATTTGCATTTGCGAGATGATATCGATTGCAGATCAATGTGATAGCAATTCAAAGTGGCGAAATTGAAAAGCCACGGATTATACCTTTCGGCTTGTTGATTCTCAAGTACGGTGATCGTCGGCGTTGGTCGTGTCGGCGGTAAATGTCGCGTGAAGTTGACAAGCACTGTGTGGCAATAGGGTGCGTCAGTCGTAAACGGCTGGTCGGCCGCTGAGATGTTTTTTGCCTCTTACTATAAAACATATTTTGTGGTTATAGGAGAAATTATTGTTTATGTGTTCCACCAAGGGGAAGATGGAGAAAAAGTATCCAATATAGTCACAGTGTAGGCCATCAACTTCTTTCGAAGTAAAAAAAATATACCGGAGATTGGTGAGAGAGAGAAAGTGTGAGAGGGAAAGAGGGAAAACAGTCGAAGTATAAGAAAGGTCCGACGATGGTATCATAAATTATATCATGGGAATGACTTCTTGTATTTGACGATTTGTTCGAGCCTTGTTGCTCATCGCTGTAGTATTGGACTAGCGCAAGTCTTAGTCATTCTGATTGTTGTCATCAGTCAGCATAATATCCGAATCGTTTTCTTCGAATTTTTCACCATTTTTCGTCTTTAAAGTTCCCAGGCACGTTACTTCAATCTATTACTGTCCTGTTGTATCCATACATTAAACTGTAATCGATTTTTCCACAGTAAATCCACACTAACAGCATCAGCAGGAAGTTACAAACGTCACGAGCGCTCCAGGCCTGCTGGCTCTAAATGTCTTTTTGAGTCCTCCCTGCAGATCTCACAGCTTGGTGGCAGAGGATTAGTTAAATAAACACCACTCGCTCAATCAAAGAGACGAAAGCATGATATAATCAAATTTCGCCAAAACTATCGACAAGACTTTGATTTGCTGCAGTAGTTAATGGCTTTCAGCTCATCAAAGTGTTTGTATCGGCTCCAAGAAACTCGAGGTCAAACGGTCATTGATGTTCGCGAAGTTAGATAATGGTTTGATTAAGGAGGATTTGAAGACACCTGATTTTATCAGCATGATTTGTAATTTTGTGCGCCAGATATGTCGCTTGCTTGAGCGTTAATTTCAGGAGAAATAAACAAGGACACGACATAAAAGTCTCCAAGAAATGCCGAGGGTTTTCAAGGTAACACACCTTTTAAGGGGGCGACAATTTCTGAATGAATAAGTGCCCATTACCGAGAGGTGTCATTAACCTGTTTTAGAGTGTTACTTTCACTTTCGTAAATGATTTATATCTTGAAAGGCACTTTAAACCTGTAGGAGAGCTCTGGGGGAATCGACAGAGGGTGTTGAATATTCCCAGGCAAACTCAATCAAGGCTGTCAATTTCATCCATGGCGCTGAGAGGACCCGGTCAGACCGAATCTCCCCGTCCTGACACCTCATGATTCTATTACTCCTGGTTGACGTATGGGTTGTCTGACCCGGAGTCGAGTAGATTTTGTTGTAAGCGAGACGGAATTGACACTTTGATGGCTGATGCACTAATATCACACCGGCGATGGGCCGTGATAGAATCGCACGATCCTTTGTGCCCAACTGGTATCGCAGTAGACGTGACGACCTGTCATCCCCTGAAATGTACTGGACAACGAAAAGGGGATTCTTTTGTAAGCCTTATTGATGGCTGTTGGCATTCATAATAAATATTACACCGACGATATGCCATGATCGACTCGCCGAATATTTTCTGCTCGACGAAATCGCGGGCAAAAGTGACAATCTGTCTAACCCTGACATGTACTGGATGGACAACGCGTAGGAAAAGGGGATTCTGTCTAACCCTTCATGGCTGGCTGAACGTCGGCCAGCAGATCTGCCACAAGGTATCTGCACACAAAGTTTCAAGATTCAAGCGAAGCGGATAAGAAACACGCCACCCCTGTTCACGACGAGGATGGACGACGAACGACGAATGACGGTCGACGGTCGATCGACAGTGGACGATGAACGACGGACGACGACGAACAACAACGGACGACAACGACGGATGATGGACGATGAACGACGAAGCACGAAAGAGAGGCAACGAACGACGACCGATGACGACAGACGACGACGACGACGGACGATGCGGTACAATACAGGACTCACCAGTAGTGTCTCCGGCAAGTGAGCTGAAAACGACGTACCTCCCCATCCAGTGAATGTGGTCAGCCGCACTGCAAAAGAAAAGTACCGTAGTTATCTCATATGATTAGCGAGTTTTCAGATGGCAAGACAAGTGTAGTGTTCAGACGAGGTTTAGAAGAGGGGCAAACCCAGGCTGAAATTAATGGTGCAGTTGAACAAAGCAAATTGTCTTTAGTGATAACGATATCTCCAATACAAACCCCTTGGCATGTGATAAAGCAGACCTGGACACAATGTTCTCAAGGACTCTATGCATCATGTTGTTACCACGATAAGGACCACAGCCATCAAACCGTCATGAACAAACCCACTGACACAGAGATCGTCCTCTTGTCTCATAAAAAATCAAGATATATTGTCGACATCAAACAAAGACGGATCAACAAATAATTCGATGTATGACAAATAACTTCTTTATTTTCTGCTACTTGTCGGCGTATTCGAGTACCGCTCATTTGATTATCGGCCGAAAATTGGCCATTGGTGTATGATTACTTGATTGGTCGCTGGGATGTCAAGGACGACAGGCTGTACATGTAGAGTTCCAACCTCCGTGCAGGTTCGGGAACCTTTGGGGAGGTTTTTGCTGCCTGGAGAGTGGTAAAGGTGCCCTGTTTGGCCCAATAGGTTTCTTTCACTAAAGACGCGCTGTGTCTTCGCGCGCGTCTTTAGTGAAAGAAACCTAATATTGTGTCATGCGATAGGAAGCACAACACACTAGACGCCTACTCTGTTGGTCGTTGTCTTGGTTATTGTTTTGTACACACACTTCATGTTTAAAAACGACGAACGATATTTTATAGATAACAGCAAGGTTTATGTTGAACGTATTTCTATGAAATTTGATACAAATCTTTGCCTTATTTGACGTTCAGTGTGCCACCTTCTTCAGGTATGTCAATAACATAAGTGCTAGTAACAACATGCTTATATACGTCATCTTTCCAAGTTAAATTTTAAGTGTTCGCCTTCGTGTTATTTGATGCTTCCTCCCGTTGGTCCCTCATCGCGGAATCTTCAGCAGTATTCATTCACCGTGTTCTAAACCTGCCACACAATGATACGTTTGAAGTATGATGCTCCGGCTACATATGAAACACCATATCTTTGTGTTTAATCCCTTATTTAAAGCATCTTTACCACTAAGAGGAGGAAGAGACGAAGAATAGAAGTGTTCTGATACATCAGAGAGAGAGAGAAATAAAAGGGTCCACTAGTCATATTACATATGTAACATAAACCTAAAAATAGATGTACATCATGAAATTCACATAGCTCTCCACTCTGTTTATTTTACACCGCGGCCCAAAGGATGCAACCCTTTGGATATTTTTAGTCCACCACGTTCAAATACATCAATTACCTAATGGACCTTTGAATTCAACGTAAAAATCTGAGGCCACTCATTCACTTTCCTTTGTGTAAGAGAGTTTAGGTATCTTTGATGTGGACTCTCTGCCAGAACAGCATGGATCTGAGCTGGGCACACAATCTACATTCGTTGCACTGAGTTTTTTTTGCATTGTACGGAAATGACTGATGTCCAGTGTATATGAAAAATGTACGTATTAGACTGACGCAGGTACGGTGGTACCGTACATGAACACTTTCCTCTTATACAGTATTAGACCAACGTCGGTACCATACACGAACACTTGCCACTTGTACAGGAACCCAAAACGTTTTCAAGTTCTACAACAGTTATTTATTAAACAGTTGAATCTGGATTCAAGGCAGCGCGGAACTGTTACCTACATTTAAACAAAGAAAACCATGCGAACCAAATCGATTTAACAGAAAACATCGAAGCCATCTCCGAAAAAAATAGGGGTACCAAATCAATTTCCCCATCCATGACCTTGGTGTTTCCTCTACAAGGTGACGATCAGATTAAGATGTGTATATCACCTCTGCCTAGGAACCCGCCAATAGGTTTTACTTTGTAATTAGAACATTTCTTTCAAAGAAACCTTCAGGGAGTTGATAACAACATCGTCCTTCATCTTCATCAATATGAGAATGAGCTTTTCCCACCTGTCTTAAACAAAGGTGTCAGTCTCATCGGTTTTTTGGAACTATTTATATTATTTCCTTTGCTTGGGATATTAACACTAACCCTTGGGTGAGGCTTAGAGCACGTGTAATCACATTCAACCCTCTAGTGATATTTTGATAAACATTGAAAGCGAAAAGACTAATTTGTTGGGGAGAAATGATATCCGGTCGTTTCGCAAGCAGATAGTTCGTCCTGCTTTGAATATAAACAGTGAAGGAAAGACGGCACTAATAACTAATGATAAAGTATCTTACTTGCTTTCGACCACAACGCATGACAAATAAGCTCTTTTTCTAAGTAACGTGGCGACCGCAATTGGGAGTCTTATTATGTTAGTGAAAGGCCCTTGATTACTTTCATTACTTATCCGTCGTTTTTAATTCGAGTTAACATCATTCGTTGGAGCGATCTGCAAGTCGTAATGGTCTTGATGAGAGCTTACATTCAATGACCCAATGAATGAGGTGGGTATTAAGCTCAATTTCTGATCAGGTGGGACAGAAGGATGCCCCTCTCCCTGATACCCACCCGAATTTATAGATTAGGGGTTTCACCCCTCAGTATATACAAGTGTCCAAAAATGGCAGGCTGCCTGCCACTGCATATCTAAATAGATACTTAAAATCTGCCCAGTCTGGACAGTTGTACTGAAGTCTTGGTCTCTACTGGGACGTTCAGTATTGCTGAAAGAACATCCCCAACCAATCTACACCATAAATGAGATTGGCAGCTCTCTCCTCTCCCTCGTCCAGGGTTGGGTGTGCTATACACTCAAAATCCTATCAGGGGCATACAGCATTCCTGAAAGGGAGCCTGGTCTGTCCACTCGTCGAGATGCTAACAGACTATTGGCCTGGCAGGTGTTAATGTAGCCGATGAAACAGAATACAAACCAATTAACTCATAGAGCATTGGTCTATGAATAATACTTCTGAGACAGTCGGGTNCCCGTCACTGTTCCCGCCACTGCCCCGTCACTGTTTCCGCCACTGCCCCGTCACTGTTCCCGCCACTGCCCCGCCAGTGTTAGGACGACAACTGTCCCGCCACTGTTCCCATACAGCACTGCACTTGATCCTTTCAGACCAGTTAAGAGTACAGTGTGGCACTCGACAGGGTATCGGATCCGCAGCCTCTCGTCATGTGACTACTGCGCCACCTTGCTCCCTCCAGATGTGTTCGTCATCTGGATGGCTATCTCGCACGACCACAATAACGGTAATGACGATATTGTAATCATACATACCACTGAACAGCAAGTGATCAGAAATTGCCTTACGTCCCAGTTATTTCTGAAATACTCGGAGACCGAGTCAAAATGATGATATGTTTTGTCCATCGTAAAAAAACGTTCTGCAGTCAATCCTCGGATTACGCACGATTAGGTGTACGGAGAATGGGTATCAGTTGGTAGTCGGTCAGTGGACGGAGGATGGACACTGAAGGGTTTCTGTCATACGTAACTGAAGGAGGGGATTGGAATATTTATGGTGGAGGCGAACTGACCGACACGCTCACCAACACCACTGTCGAGCGCCAAATCATCGGAACCAATCAGAATACGTGTTACTCACTAACGAGTAGAATGATTGGCTGAAGGGAAAGGTCAAGGTTAGGGTCAGCCCTATATCATCACACAGAGGATACACGTCCGATGATTACGCACGCGATAGCACTCAAGGAGCAGAAATGCTTGCCTAGGTTGCAGGGCGAAACCTTTCCTACCAACCTCATCAGAATATCCATTGTCCACTTTATAGCAACACAATCCGAGTCCTCTTCCTGATGCCCATTGACCATGTCTAAGCCCGGTGGTCGAGCGGTTAGCGCGCTTGACTACCAACTGTGCAATGGGTCGGCGCGGGTTCGACTCCGGGCGAAGGCATGTACTCACTTCGGTAAGCTTCGTGTAAAGTTCTTGGGTCACTTTTATTTTTACTTCGATCACGTAACTAACGGTCTAAGTTCATTTAGGTCACCTAACAATCCATTATTCGCATTAAAAACCGTTGGCAAATTCAAGATATCTGTTTTCAGAAAAAAACAGTAGGCTAAAAACATGAAAAGGGTTAACATGTCGCAAACATTTCCTTTTAATGGAAACGTTCGTATCTCGCCCCGGTGAGCCGTCTGTTACCTATACGGCGTTTTTTTAAATGCCAGGGCAATTCGAGTCTTTAATAGATAATGACCTTGGACTAATGGAACTGTAAAGGTGTGGAGGAGCGAAATCGAATGCGACTCATCCACCGACTTCATTGGTTATGCAATGGCACCTCTTGGCTAAAAGCATCAGATGAGTATGTAGCATACAAAATCGAATATCTAACGAAGTTGTTGTCGTTGCACACTCGAATTTGAATGGACGCCTTTTGTTTGGGAAATTGATAGGACCTGGATGTTTCTTTCAATAGGAGGAGTCAGCCGCGCATACTGCCAACAGATGGCAGCAAAGTTCTAGCGGACCAATGTACAGGAAAATCTACGTGATTGCTGCTCGGTCAATAATGACTGGGTCCGCTATATGCATTGAATTGTGCCGTAGCGACACCTATTGGTCAACTCGCTGACAGCTCCTATTCCATACTTTTAACACCAGTGACACCTATTGGCAGTGGATATGGTCCTCATTGCCTATGTACGAGGTGTTTGACTTTCAGTTTCGTTAATCGGAAGAAAAATTCAAAACGGCAATTTAAACATCTTGCTGAAGACAAGAATAGTTGTAGTAACCTCGCCAACTGCAGAAGTACTCTGATCAAGAAAAGGATCTACTTAGTTTAGCGAGAGTAACATGGAGTTGATGTAAGGCACACCTGCCGTCAGTCAGGCTTGACCTTGCTGATCGTATCTATAAGTCATACCAAGAGGAAACCCTTTTACATCATTCATGGGACTTTCTCCGTAGTCGATGGATTACTTGCCACAGCCGATAGGGAATACTGCCACGGTCGCCATCCGGTGCCAATACTGATGAGGTAAACCTAACAAATGCCCGCAAGTGCACCTGAAGGTTTAGCAAACACGCGATGGCCGGTGTTTCTTGCAGGGAACCACTCAACGAACAGATGGTACTCCGCAGAGGAAATGGCTCAAGTCTGCTCCGACCAGAACTGCTCTTCACGCTGATGGTGCCTGTGTTTGTTTCCGGAGTAAGATCATTAAGAATGCGTTATGAGAGATGAGAATATCGACCATGCTGTGAACTCCAGCAAGTGCTACCGGGGTTACGAAGAAATACCGCTAGTCTCTGCTTCCTTCACCTCATAAACCGTGTGGCAGTCCTAGAAGTGTTCGTAATTACGGATTGTCAAGTGGAGAAGTGGAACATAAGAGGCAGGGTACAGAAATATCGCGACCTGTTACATTGTTCAGAGTTCGGTTCTTTCCGGATTAGCGAGAAAACAATGGAAAGTCAACTCCAAAAGTAGAGTTCCTGCATTAGTCTAAACAAATTACGTCACCTACTCTGACGGACTGACCGCAGAAGTCCATGTTCAGCCAAGTCCTGTGCCATGTAACAACACTTCTTTTGGTTTAATAAGTGCTCTTTTTCGACCGCAATCTTCTGAGAGATGAAGAAGAACACTCACTGGCTACTCTCATAGAACAACCATCTACAGGTACTTTGACGGACAGAAGGCAGGAAGAACATTATTCATATGCTGTCTAACAACACATCATTTGGTAAAGAACTATTCATGTTTTACCCAGGATCACCAAAGAATTGACGAGTACGACGCAAAGACAATGATGTATAATGGTCATTTGCATTAAAACAGATATCAGCGACTCTTTCGAACAGAGTGCGAATTTCGTTTTTCATATCTTCCACTAAACAAAACTGATTTTAAAATACCAACGAGATCGATGGTACAGCTCAACGAACGACTGGAACAGAGTAAACACAGTCATTGCTCGGTGAAAAAGATCAAGGCCCGTATTCTAGAAGCCTCCTTAACTGTAAGGTCCACTTTAAGCTTTTGTATTCTGCCCTGCAAACAATAGCTAAAGGTAAACCTTAGGGTTAAGGAAGCTTCTAGAATACGGCCCCAAGTTTTGCCAGGAACTATTCACAAAGCAAGATTCATCGATTCACGCAGATTGCCCCACAGTTGTAGAGATTAATTTTCCTCTTATTTACAGCAAACTGATGCCAGACAACTGCTTCCTCTCATAAACATCGTCGAATGACACTCAAATAATATCCCACGACAGAGGCGTGGGGATTACTCTTGTTTGGTGTCCGACATCCGGGTCTTGGGAAAAGAGTCCATAAATAGTACATCACGCGTGATTTCATTATGGCGTGACACCACGTCCAATGATACCAAACGACTTTTCAGATCATTGCATATGTTTTTTATCTCTGGCTACAAATCCTCAAGCGGGTTTTCACCATTTCAGTCCCAATATATTGATATCGTCGTTTTTCCCAAACAAGACAGATGTTCGCAAATTCCATTTGGTTTCCCTTCAATGTTTACATGACGTCATGCAATATGGTCGCCAATATGACGGACCAATCAGGTTCTGACGAGGTCAAGTAAGTAGTTTGAGATGACATCTTCCGTACTTATTAGGGTCAGTAATGCTGTGGCTTCGGCCCTAACAGAAAAATGTAATAGAAAAATACAAATACGAGGTCAACTGGTGTGCAGATTTGATGAATGAATAGTATTTTCATGGTAGAATATAGAGAAAGTGAGATAAATGGACGTTAGGCACTGAAATACGTAAGAATTCGGTGAAACGGAGGTAGAGGTCAAAAACCACATTCAGTAGAGATAGGTAATCTGTATCATGTGTGAAACAGATCAGATACAACAGACAGATCATGACAATAAATCATCAGCTTCTGACTGCAAACTATTCAACTATGATTTACCTCATTAGGTTATTGCCGGTAGTACCACAGTGGGACCACCATTATACGATATCACTGAGGTAATGGCTGTTTAATGAGTTTGTATGTAATTAACACTAAGTTTGTCATGTTTATGGATCTGATGTCCGGTTGTGGGCAAGTACAAACTCCCCAGCTCAATTTGTCATTTTGCCAGACGATCATATGTTCAGTTCATCCAAATGACCTTGGCAGCATTGTCATCTAGACTGACTGACTAAAGACATGTCTAACAGCTCGGACTGAAGACAACACTCAGACGCCAGGTTGATACATTTCCTGTATTGTGGATAATGTACACGAGAAGTGTACATGAACATGAAGTTGTCTGGATGGAGGCCTCTGCCCAACACGAGTAAGGGCATATATACAGGCCAAATTGGGCCAACACCCAAACGTAACCAAACCAGGGCCCATATTCATAAACATACTAACAACTTTTGTGACGTCTTAGGACCGCTAACAGGCGGCCTCTAACGGCAGTAAAGTCTCCCTGAGTTTGGCATCGGTATTTCCAATGTACTTCTATGGGAGCCCCTCAACTATATTTCGTCTGTCCGGGGACAGTCGATCGGATGTGATTAGCATTTTGATAGCGGTCGGCTGATATCCATAACTATGGTCCATTTAGGAATCCCCATATTGTAAGGACACGACTGTACGACAAGCTTAATAACTAGTGATTTGTTGACATCGTTCTCATTCAGGGTATGATGGAAGGGCTATCAATAGAAGGCTGTCTTTGATAAGGTCTTGCAAATAATGATGTCGTTTAGGCCACCAATAAGGCCATCACTTGGATATGTCGACGTTTGATGAGCAATTTACCTGATGGTAACTTTGTATTGTTTTGTCTCGAGAACATGTTATTGAGTTTAGTAGCTGGTGATCGGCAGGGATATTGAAAAGGAAGGTATGTTATTAGTAAAGCTGAGTGAGGGCTGATGTAGAGAGAAGACTCGGAAGATTGGTAAAGGTCTACCATAAGAAGTAGCAGTGCAACCATCGACCCTATTCTCAACGAAACCATATTCCCTGTCGGTTTCCATGCGCCAATAGGTCTCTCAATGGTGCGGACGTGCTGCCGATCAGCCTTAGCCCGTTGTATTACAAGCAAGTACGTGGACGAACGGGGCACCGCCCCGCAAGTGGAGGAAGCTAAAGTGTTTGAAGTAGAGCTTGAGTTGTGCGATGGTCTCGCATAGGATAGACGACATGCCCGTGCCAAAATGCACCCATCAAAGATAGGACATGCCACGTTGCATAAGCCCACATCGTGGCAATGCTTGTCAGTTGGTAACCCGTTGTATTGCAAGCAACTGTAGAAAGGGTACCAGCCAGTGCTGTTATGGAAATTAACGTACGTTTAAAGTAAATTTGAACTTCGCGAGGTTCTCGCTAAAGTACAGACAAGCCCTGCTGCAGACTAAAAAATCTATACCTGGACATCGTCATCGTCATTGTTTCTGTCCGAGCATTCCAGCTTATCAAACAATCAAACAGCCAGTTGCCACAAGCATAATGACGCGACTAATGCGGACCTGTCAACTTCCGCTCGTGACCGGGAAACTGAATGACACTCGACATGGCAAATACTATGAAGGATGCCACTACCAACATCCTCATTTATTAGAATGGTAGAGAAGAGAGAGGAACAGCTACAGCCGATAGAGAGGCGAAGATTCGACGATATTCATTAGCAGTTTAGGAATACGTGATCTTGACAACAATCGCATGGTGACAAATTCATTAATTGCCACCTACAAGTTTATTGCAATGGGAGACTTCTCTGCCGTTAGAGGGCGCCTGTTAGCGGTCTTGGAACGTCCACAAAATGTGACGTCACGGACGTAAATCATGGCCTCCACGTTATTATGAATGACGTCGTGGCGTGCAATTCTTCTCTGTGACGGCAAATTTTATGACGTTCTAGGACCGTTAACTGGTGGTGGCCCCTAACGGCAGGAAAGTCTCCCATGCTAAAGAAACCAGAAACAGCTACCGCCGAGAGTAGGGACACTTCGTAGATACTCCTCAGGAGTTCAGGAATAGGTAAAATCATGAATATATGATCCATCAATCGTTTGCTCACAAATTCATTTACGGCTACGTATAATGTTAACGTTTGACAATTCGAGTTCTCGCGAGACCGGAAGTGACGGACAGACAGACGATGATCAATGATTGGTCACTTTGTGATGTTGTTTTCTGCGAATGTTTCCAACCGGCGGTTGGAGTGATCAATCTGATGGAAAATACGATTACTTTTGATAAATGAAGAGGTTTTCTTCGTTTTTGCAGACCACTTGGTGGACTTGATCTGTTTTTACACCAATCGGTGGCTCGCGTGATTTCGCTGCACTCACAGCAAATTGCACCACGAGTTTCACACAAAAAGGCGAAAGTAACCGTTCGCATCAGCTACACCCACAGTCGTCGTTTCTCTCCTCCTCTCACAGGTGTTAAGAGGAGTTCAATCTTGACGTGTGGTTAGCAAAACCGACTTGCGGATACGAAGACGAGGGAAACAGGAAATTGGACAATTTGGACGAAACCAGAAAATATAGCTATTGAGGTAGGATAATTTACGTTTACAATTGTCGACTGATCGTGTAGGCGTTGATACCTTGAGAACCAAATGGAGTCTTGATAGCGCCCGCTTAGCAAGTGGTATGTCCCGGGTTCGAATCCATGGGGCCATATGGGATTCGTCATCCTTGGCTCTTCATTCCATCGCTTGTGGCAGTAAGCCATGGTGCCTTTACCTTGTGCATTTGCAAGGGCAAGTAAAAGACTCCAGCCAAGTGAGGAACATGAGTAGGTTGAGATGACTCCTTCAATACTTATGCCTAGGTCGCATATCCACTCCGGGGCCCCTACGGCGAGTAAAAACAGACATTTTGGTCAATTTCTACGGTGCCCAGTTTGATCCAGTCTAATTTCCACTTATCCATTGAGGTGATTTCGGCATAATTCATCTTTAGATCCGTGTTTCAGTCTCTAAAATTCACTGCAAGCCGCTGGGTGGGGAAAATCGTACGGGGCCCGGTGGATTTGTGACCTATGCTTTACCAGGGCCAATAAACGTATACATGTATCTTTTTGTCCGGTGGTTTCTTCGTATCATTGAACAATGGGTTTGGCGTTCGCGTTGGCGTTCGGGTGCTTTGCGGAAACTCCCCATTAGCGAATGGTTACGCGAAAGAGGGAAATGGGAGAGAATAATCTTGTCTTCAGCAACAAGTCTATTACAAACAGTAACCCAAACCTGGATCATCATCCAACAGACATCCTTCTTTACGCCTCCGTCAAAGGATGTACTCTCCAAATACCGAGTTCGTTGACCTGACAGGGATGAACGGTGTCAGAGTCCTAAGGGTTCAAATGATGGAGATCATGTGCTATTAGATCGTTAAAAGGTTTCTTCTGGTACTGGCATAGTTAGCTTTTTCAAACTGGCAGGGCTGTAGCCAGTTTTGGGTGGTGATGGTGGGAAGCATTTGGCTCTCGCAAGGGGGTACTCTTTACCCCCTCCGTCAAAATCTGCATGACGGACACATTTTTGTTGACTTTTGCTAGCTATGGTCCTGACTATGAGAACCCAATGTGAACCAAAGAACGGTTCGCCTGTGGGCAAAAACTGCACACAATCAAGAAAATGCAACGAATCGATTTGTGATACACAAAGTTTCGCCGGTGGTGGTCATTTTTTGATGAGGATAATAGTAATAGCTCTATTTCATATTTGCTGCTTTGCCGAAGGGAAAACCATAGGCCTACAATTACACAAATGGTATCGCAATTACGATTCCTTTATTTGGATTAAAGTGACAAACAAAAGTTATGGAATCAATTTAGTTTTATCTCATCCCAAACGTAATTAATTTGTTTCATTTGTGGTCGCATGTTTACATCATTATCTCTCATTATGTAAATAATTATTTGCCCACGTTGTTCTTTTTGTGGTGTGTAATTCTTGAATAGTCTACGGATTATGACACCATAATCTTCTGACAGCCTCACAGATCTTCCTGCCACATCAAAAAGTACATTACGTAATCCATCACCAGTAGGGTACGTATCCATTGGAAAGCTTTGAGTGAGTGACTTCAAATGAATGATACCCCAAAATAGATAAGCACTTATCTACTTTGGATGATACCCATGAGAAAGGGTTTTGTTGATTTCAGGCTACCGACTTTATGACGAATGTCTTTCTGTCAAGCCAGGAAAAAATCTTATTTTCAGTCGTGTGATATAGATTATAATTTATGACCTAGTTCTCCATCATGTCATATCATTGTATCTACTGCCTGTTATGTATTGGTAAAGGTCACTGTAATTACACCTGAAATAATGATCTGAAGTTTGCAAATTGGGTTGAGATGGTTTGACGACACATAAATACCGTGATTCTAATTTCTCTGCCAATATCAAGTACAGCTATACAGCGTGTCCCAAACATGTTAACCATACGTGGTGTTCCTTTTAGAATCTGATCTTCCGTTCAGCTCCATGAGCACCGATACAGAATGGTTTCTCAATATTTTGCTCTTAGTTGTCAGTTTCAATGCACTTTGTATTATCACCTAAAAAATAAGAAGCAAACTCTTCATAATCTTTCAATAAAAAAACATTCCTGTTCCTGTAGATCAAATCTCCAATATCCTGGTCCCAACATGTCTTCTGGAGGCCCTGATAAAAATAAAAGCCAATTTATTGAATCAAAAATATATTACCTCCAGGAAGTTCTTTCAACTTGGTGCATCGTCACATGCAGAGATGGTAAATTGGACTTTCTTCTTTAAGAAGGAAGGAAGTGCATCAAGTAATTGCATACAAGTAACAAACCCCTTTATTTTCTGTACTTCATATCAAACCAAAGCTGCAGTTTTTGTCTCGACCAATCAACCTTATTATAGGTTTACCTAACTGTACTTCAACCTTCTTCAACAAACTTCCATTTGCGTTACGCCTACCACATATGAATTTTTTTGCTTTTAGGAGGATTATGGGGATGACAGCGCAAGTAAAGTGATGGGTGACGTTTTTAAATCCTGAAAAAGGTTTCGTTTCACTCAGTGCTCGATAGTTTGGGAATCTTTACATCAGCCATGAATCCGATTAGGGCTTTCAATGGGAGACTTTCCTGCCGCTAGAGGCCGCCTGTTATCGGCCCTAGAACGTCACAAAATTTGACGTCATAGACGTAAGTCATGGCCTCCACGTCATTATGGATGACGTCATAGCGTGCATTTCTTCTCAAATTCCATGGCGTTCCAAGACACTAACTGGTGGTGGCCTCTAACGGCAGGAAAGTCTCCAATTCTAGCCGTTCTGTCAGAGTGGTACGGCTAAAACATTAACACCTCCACCTCTAAGTTCGTCGGGTCGATTTTAGGTCCCACACATCTAATCCCCTCTGGTACAGGGTACCTCCCAACAGTACATTTACGGATTAGGCGGTACCTTTGGACTCTAGAGAGACAAAAATCCTTAAACCCATGATCAGGATGAAAGGGGCATAGATTCTATCCCAGCTGGTCCGAGGAGGCACTCTTCACGATCCGACTGTGTCCACTAACCCGGAGAGTTGCTAACGTTTAACATATGGACATGGAAATGGCTAAGATCCGTATTTACCTAATGCCGGATGAGAGTTTACCAAAACCCATAACAAACTTCATTCTCCCAAGTGTCATTTGGAGTGTAATATGCCCGATTTCTGAACGTTGGAGTGTTTCCTATAATGATATAAGTAGCTCTCCAATTTGTCCCGAGTGTTGTCCTGCAGTGGAAACTTCCTGTCACTCCGACAGTCATTGACTCAGTCGTCGAGGGTTTGCTACGGAGAACTTGGTGAAATGTTTGACTAATGGGGTTAGTTGTGTTGAACCCTCGCGGAAGAAGAATCGAAGTGACTGGAGCTTGGTACATGCACATGTATAGGCATTGACAAAAGTAATTAATGCCTGTCACTGTATGTCACAAACTTTGTCTCCTCTTTCCAAACATAGCTTCCTCGTCTTCACATCAAAGATTACCACGAGAAGAGCCAAGCTCGCTTGTAATTTGATAAGATCTTAGCAGTTTTCCATTGATCATGTGTCCATGATGGGCGCTGAAGACGAGTAACGTGATCTTCTATTATGGTACAATGTTTCCTGCTGACTGTGGCAAATAACGTCAGATGACACGCGGCGTGAGGTAGGCGCGACTGCACTTGATACTTGATAAGGCATTTTTTTAAAATTGTGTTCATACCTTTACATCCTTTGAAGAACTAATTTAAAAGTCGGCCATAACAACCTGCCAACAAAACTTTCGTTATTAGTGAAACTTTCTTTTTTTTCTGTCGTGTCAGTTGACAGAGAAAGGCATAAAGTTTCAAAATGCTCCATAAAAATGATGACTCCCTCAGAGTCAGCCATAAGTAATACCGTTTGTCCACAATCACCGCTATCAAATAAAATGTCTTAAAATGGCAAGCCGCTCGAACAAGGGAAATATGACTTAAAGTGATGGCATGACATGTTGTCAAGATCACTCCCAATAATACACAAATATTATTAAATTTTTTTCACGGGCAGGTGAATGTAAAAGAGGAACGCTTACCTTCCCCTGAGCACTCTCACATGTTGATTTGATCAGACACTTTAAGTAAGTTATAGAATTCATGTTTGGCCACAAGCGTTTTAACTACCCCAGTGTATTTAGACATCTTACAAGATATTGCCAACATTATCGGAATGTTTGCCATAGAAAATGTCAAGAAGATAGTTTGTTAAAAGCATTGACGCGAGGAAGATTCTTATCGCCAGGAAGCGAATGTTGGCCGCCAAGAAAAGTTGGTCCTACCCTCCTCCCGTGCCGCGGTCTTATTGAAAACGGTGAAGATTGACGTTCCACGTCAAGTGGCTGCTGCGGTGCTCAACTCTTTCGTTCATTGAAAAAAAATAACATATTTGGGCCTCATTTGGTTAACATAGAGAAGTCCATCAAACTCCGAGTCATGTAACGATGTTTACAAGGGCTCGACGACCACAACAATGGCTACCACAGAATATGGCGCTAAATTCTTAAGCCCACGATTCACAAACTCTGGACCTTGAGGCAATCTAAGTCAACTCCTAGTCAGGCTGAAAGATTTAATTACCGTCGGTGACAAACTTAAGTTTATCAACCTATTATTCCACGGATCGCTTGTCCACATGATTGATATACGATGCAAAACTACGGCTATCGATACAGTAAATCGATGTAGAGCCATTAAACTATGTAAACGTGTCAGATCTCTCTCTCTCTCTCAATAGCCTAATTAAACGGTGACTTGGGGCGTGAATTACATCTTTATCACCGTTATCCATGTAGAATATTCTTGATGTAAATCGGCGGTTTTAAATCAACTGCGATCTGCCAACTTGTAGTCGGACTATTTTAAAACAGCCTTCACGTTCTAAGAGTACGTCAAGACCGTTCACTTTCTGACTCTGCTTCAGTCGTCAGGTGCAATTCAATTTTGTTGTTTCTCTTCCTCGTCGGGTACGGAACGACAAATGATGGTTGGTGCCTTGTTACACTCATTTAAGGCCAATTCATGAATGTACTTTCTCGTCGACTCTGATTGTTGGCTCACTAAGTGACCCTTATTTTGTGTCAGATTTTGCGTTCCCAATCGATTGTGGAGTCATGTTTTGTCCAATGTTATTGATCATGGTATATATATGTGGTGAATTGTATGTAGTTTTGTCTGAAGTCAACGAAATTTTGATACGTTGCATTGTTTTTGAGATATTGGTTTTTTTTGGGCCAGAAAGAGCGGATGCGTATTGTGCTTGAGGCTGGATTTTCTCCCTTTCAATGAGAAATGAGTTGGGTCTGAGGCGGACGAAAATGGGCCGAATCTGATTCGCAAGAGCGTGAGCTAACTGGGTTGAATTGTGTACGGAAGTTGGCTCGAAAAATATTCAGTTGGTCATTAGTTTTTGTTTGTCAGTGCGTTTGATTTTATCATAACGTCGTTGTCGAGAAAAGAGACCGAATCGACGGATTTTTTCCAAGAACGCAAGACTAGCCGTACCATTTACCTGGTCGCTTGTTTTACTTCAATCGTGTCTGCACGGATTACGCTACCACGAGTGCAGCTGTTATATGGAGCTTGCGTGTGGTGAATAAGTAGGTCATGTTTTGCCGATGTGTATAGTGAATTGTTATTTCTGGCATGTTGACCCTCGGCAAGGCAACACATTTTGAGGGAGTGTGTATGTTTGTCTTTGAATATCCTGCGGTAAAGGGTCTGTTGCTTTTTTGATGAGTGTGTTTGGAGAGGGGTATTTGCTAGAATCCATTTAAGTCGTTAACCATCAAATCCAACTTCCTCAGAAAATACAATCAGACATGTGGATCCTCATGATTCTGATAATAAATCAGTGACGGATCCAGGAGTTGCCGAACGGGGGGGGGGTAGAATGGGCAACAGCCATTCCCTGAGCCCCGAAGGCGCAAAGCGCCGAAAATTTTGGGGTAAGAGAGGCGGAAACGCGATTTCCTGCACGTGGGCAGGCCAAATTGAACTTTCTTTTCGAAAATCAGGGGTCTGATTATATGCCCTCCAAAATTTTTGCTGCTCGGCGGCTGAACGGGATCCGCCACTGTAAAATAGTGATACAACCTATTACAGTATTCGAATTGTCCATCTATTTTCTCTTACTCCCCGATTCATAATATATAGGAAGTCAACCTGCAAAATTTTACTAACACTGTGAAAATCCAGAAAAGGCCCATTCATAACCCTCCACTTAGTGAGCCCGTGTCGCCACCAGGCTTGTTTTGCTCATTCTTCTCTCACAGTGAACACTGGTTAATCTTGAAACAAGACGCTGGGTACCATCTTTAAAAAGTACTTCCTTTCAACTGCTGCACTCTCTCCTAATATTTTGAGAAACAACAGGGTGGAAAAAACAACCGAAGACATTTACAATGCAAATTGCTTACTGTCAAAACTCTCTTTTGAATTGCAAATTGGCCAACAAAAACAAATCAACCATTGGATGAGTGCAGGTCTGACTCGAGGGACATGAGAAGGAATTGATGAGATACGACACAATGCTGACAGATAACGAGGCGCTTTTTTCTCCATTGTTTCTTTTCATGTGTATCGTCTTGAATCTAAGATACGGTAGTCGGATTATCGAAATTTGAGATAAGGTAGCTGGACTATTTTACAAATCGGAGATACAGAACCTGGACTATTTTAGAAATCTGAGATACGATGGCTGGAATATTTTAGAAATCTGAGATAGAGTAGCTGGATTACTTGAGAAATCTGAGATACAGTAGCTCGACTACTATAGAGATCTGAGATATGGTGCAGTAGCTGGATTATTTTAGAAATATCAGATACAATGCTGGATAATTTTTGAAATCTGAGATACGGTAGCTGGATTATTTTAGAAATCTCAGATACGGTATCTGGATCTGATATTAAGCGGGAGGAACAGAAGGCGAAAATTATAATCGCCTCAATCCATCAGCAAAGTTTAGCTTTATTCAACACTGCACCGAGATGACATTGAAGAACTCAAACTAATGAATAAACCCGTATCAACTGCATTATAAGGTATTAAGTAAAGTAAAGAATATGGATACTTTACTATTTTTATAACAAACCTTTCCTAAAAACCAATATCAACCACGCATCTTGTATTTAAGTGACATTACACCCCGCCGGTTCTTTTCTATATTTAAGAGAAAAAAACTTTTATCATAGCTGAAGGGAATAGATGTTACGAATCCGTTTCTCCTCGAGATGAAAGTCTCTCGTTCTCTGGTTTGTGATTACACGGAAATAATCTGAAGAAGGTAGAAAGAGAGAATCTCTAAGAAGGTGGTGATCGAGATGAGTCAACACCTACGAACTATAAAGCAAGGAACATTTTGTAAGGCGCCACTCGATGTGGAAGTTCTGGCGCCAGTTGGCTCTCTATGGACAACTCACCCGTAGAAATCTATGGGTAGTCGTTTGTGTCATTGGAAGCCATTTTCATTCACAAGAACGAGGAACTCATGCGTGTCCCCATTTGTGTAGTGTAAAAAGCAATGTCCCCATTCGACGCAGGGACACACATCATTCTGTTTGTATGAACGTAGAGCATGAAATAACGAATTCTTTCGAAAGGTGCCCTTTTCTCGCCCGATTTTGCTTCATGTCCCCAATCGGTCGTAATAGATGGACATGGCCATCATATATCGACTAACTGTGGACATTCCATATGATCCTAGATTTGGGGCATCTGGTGTTGGTGGTGGCGAGTATGATGAAACATTTATCTGCATGGTGAACGCATGCCAGCCCAGATAAACTCTTATGAATCCTCATCCCGCTTAGCATCTGGTGTTGGTGGTGAGTCTAGAGTTATATGGTGTTTTATCCACACAGAAGTCCAGGATTGGTACAATACAAAAGCGATGATTAGTACATAGAGTAACGTATCTGGTGCATGCGAGAATGATGAAACATTTATCTGCATGGTGAACACATGAGATAAACTCTTATGAATCTTCATCCCGCCGAGAATCACCAATAGCTTCCTCCACGCTTCCGCGCCGTCATGTAATTAAGGCAATGAATTAAGTGAAACGGCTGCAATTAATTTACAAAATGTAGTCTTTCCGACAAATTCATGATTTAGGAACCAACCGTGTCAAATTTAATGGAACATTGAACAAAACTGTTTTGTTGCCGAGCTATAAATAAATTAAGTCATTGTTTACATTGACGACGTTATGACTTTTCCCGCTCTTCCAGTGACAATTTCATAGAGGCACAGGTCTTTGCATGCAGTACAGTACAACGGTGTACAAATAAAAATCAAACGGCTGCTGAAAATGGCCCGTAGTGCTGGGGACCATTTGGAGGTTTTTACAAACGACGCTTCAACCACTGTGCCATCTCTCCTCCAAAATGCCTACATGTACATGTGCATGTTACATATAAACAAAGCACACGGGTGGATTCGTCAACAACGAAAATTTGCAACTCAAGACTTGTCGATATAAATCATGGAAGGACGTAATCCACTGCCACGCCGAGGTTATAAAATCTCGAATGCGGCAAGGCATCCGCGACTCGCAGATTTATCTGAATATTCTCACGGGAATTTGACTAAGAGTGCAGGCTCATTCTTAAAACATCGAACCATTTTACAAATTGGTCTAGTTACTCCGTGTTGGCTCTTAATTTGTTTCCAATCTAAATGTCTATCTCGACTCGACTGTCTTCTCAAGGCGTCGTTTAGATGGAAACTTTAAGCTTTTTGGATCACTTGGCGGGTAATTCTTATCACTCGTGGCCCCCACGAGAGGCGAGTGGCGGTGATGCTGATCGATACGGATACAGCGGGACCTGACATCAAATTGCAGCATTATTGTTTTCTTTTGAAGGTGGTTTACCCGAACCTAGCTTTCTTTTAATAGTTTAGCGAGTAGTTTGTATAAAAATTCCCCGGCAAACCTCGTGGGATCGAACAAGCGTGACACTTTGTGCTTGCATTAAGTTGCTTCATCTTGACGTTGTGAGAGCTACCCTAGCCGTCGATTCGTGCTTTGTGCGAACACGAGTTAAGAATGTCACATGATAACGGCATGCTCCCATATGATATAATCTGACTGAGTGATGACCGACTATCACCTTTTTTTCCTCATTAATATCGAACTGTTGCTAACTCTCCCAATTCGTGTTCGAACAAAAATCCGAATCGACGGCTAGTCTCGTGAACGTATGGCGTGAAACGAAACTTCTGATATACATCAATATTAGCACATATCGCTAGTCATTTGCGAAGTATACATTAATGATATGATGCCAAATATCGTCAAGAAGTACTGTCGATGTTAGTCATTGCGAACATGTGTATTAATGATAAAAATACGATATTAATGTTGCCAAGAACCAGCGGTTTGTTTAATAACCCTTTCACTGCAAGTGCTGAAACGTGACGTCATGGACGTAAGCCATGGCCTCCACGTCATCATGGATGACGTCATGGCGTGTATTTCTTCTCTGTGACGTCAAATTGCATGACGTCCTAGGACCGCTCACTCTGGTGGTGGCCTCTATCGACAGGAAAGTCTCCAATTGGCCATGGCAGGGAAAGAGCTAATAGTGCATCAACCAAGAGCCAAACCGAATAAACTTAATTATCAACAACCGCCTCGCTAATGCCTGAAGTTACTTTCATCGAAGTCATCGAAGGTAATTTCACAGCCCGCGGGATGTTTACAAGCAGTCAATGAACATGAAACCCCCCTGGGTGATAGGACTACACGGAATACAACACAAACACGTCCAGAGAGGCAAGACTAACTAAAATAGATGACCGTGACATATTGGATTACAATACTGGGGCTAAGTCCACAATATGATTATCACTGGCACTCGAAACTTGACAGGCGAAGCAATGGTACATTGTATCTGTTTACTCTTCTCTGAAGCTGAAAGAATCCATGTTGAATGTGAACGCTTATTAAGAATTCAAAGCAGTGTCGCCCCATCTTTGGATAACGTTTTAGCGTTAGAAACGTGACATGATGCTAAACCGTTTAAAGAGTTCCACCATCTTTCAGAGGTTTCTTTGCTAACTTTGTGTTGAAAGTGAAGAAAAAACGACTCCTCAAGATGTGAAAATCTATCTGCCTATGATTCATGATTGTAAATATTGTCTGACCTCTGTTCATTTTGTTTTGGTTTATTTTTTTACACGACGATGGGTGATCAAGTTAGTGAGATGAAGCTCAGCTCAGACTCGGCACATCCGATCATTACAAATTCTTTGCTTGATTGCAGAAGAAAAATGAGAAGTCTAACATGGGAGATTAATCAAATAGTCGGTCTCATAATCACGTAATTAGTGTTCAATTTATTAGCAAAAGAAACTTGCGCCACGAAACAAGGTATGCCATTATCATATCAATTACGGCACTCATTATGGACGCCATCACGGCTACAAATCCAACCAGACAGAAGTGTTCAGATAAATTATGTTAATGGTGCACGTGACTTTCAAATAAACAAAACAAAGAGTTCGGTCATGACGCTGGTGGCGCCACAAATTGTGAGTTCTATGGGTCCTAAAACTGAGCGACCAAATTAGATTGTTTTACCACAGAACATAGGCCTAAAGTGTTTTTGTCAAATAAAAAACTAAACTCTTCACCCTATTTACCATGATGCAACGCCCTAAACCAACATGACAGCTCTTGTTATCGCGAGAGCGAGAACGCGAGACCAAAACATGCAACCGGTCTCACTCATTGATTAAAACTGGTGAGCGGGAATGACTTTCATATTCGCCTCGCTCTCGTTAGCGGAGGTCCGGTTCGGTATATGCTTTGAGGATTACATGCCAAGGATTTGAGAAAAATAACGCTATGGATGTTCAGGTATCACGTTACTTCAAAGAGACAATTATCAAGGTAGGGGAACTGTGCCAGTGCTCGCTTTTTATTTTCCTCATGTTTCCTTCTTCTGACAATAACCTTGACGTAGTACAGCGTTTGTATTAAGACAGAACCGAGAAAAGGAGCCGCTCCGTTCTCTGGCCAGCGGTCATGAGGTCGCAGGTTCGAATCCCACGGTCGGGTGAGACTTGGGCAGGTCTCTTTGCCTACCTTGCCTCACTCCACCCAGAATGCCAGAAATCATCAAGGTTGGGCGCTGAATGAGCAGCTCATCAGAATTCTACTGGAAAGGTTTCATGATTGAGGTAAGCGTAAAGTGGGATGACTCGTCTACCTGTGTTGATATCAGACCATAAACCCAAAGATACGCTAGAAATTGAAGTATCAGTGTATAATTCAGTGCAACCTGAATTATACAGGATACATTTGTGGGGATTAAATTAGAGGGGGTGGAGACCACTTCCAAAGTGCATGTACTAGTATCATGTCGACAGATCGATCAACCAGACTTAGATTAGTGAAATGAAAGCAGGAGTAATCAATCACTCATAGACACTAGTGCGCGGAAAACAAAGAGTCTTCTATCCGATGGTGTCTCCCAGACAGATTGGCAATAAAACATCGTATCACCTGGATAAAGATTTAATAATCTGAAAATAACAGGACATTACGGTTGACAAATGTCAGCCTGACGTTGTATGTCACCGGCGGGGAGTTTATTCGTGGGTGGGGCGCCCACACTGGTATCAGACAGATGATACTTAGTGATGTCGGAGACTGCTTAAAAATTAGCTTTGGCCGGTCAAGCTGACCGGCTATATCAAGCTAATGTGTGCAAACAAAAAGGGTTTGCTGTTCTACTGATGACCCCTTGAACCAAAATGACGGTGGCTCGACCTTTCCCGACTTATCGGCAAATATCTCATGCGAGCTAACACTAATGTGCCCCTGACGAAGAAGACTGTGCGAATGGGGAATTCCTTTCATTCAACACTAAATGGGGACACACATGAAGTCGACTATTATGTCCATGTATTATGTATCCCAGTCGGTCGGAAGAGAAATGAATCCTCGTTATCATTACCAGCATGAATTGGAAAAAGTCTATAAATCAGAGATGACTTCGCCGATACTACGAACAGGAATTGGAAACAGTCTATAAATCAGATTGAAGATGAATTCTTGTGATTATCACTTGTACCATATTCACGCCTGGCTTTGCAGAAGTCAAACGTATGACAGTTCAATTCTTCACAAGCTTGCTATATTGACGGTGGATTGAATGAAGTGATTTAGCCAGGGGTGGTGCTAGATTCTCTCTCTCTCATGTTGGTGATGAACCATTCAATAGAGAGGTTCAGATTCTGCTGGAGAACGAAGATGGCTGAACGACGAAAAGAGGTTAACCCCCCGCCACCCACCACCCCACCCCAACCCACCCACTTCGAGGACAGCGTTATCAAAAGCTCATCTGAGGAAGGTTAGGGTTATGTTCGGTTAGGATTAGCAGCCTTTCCGTAGCTGGTAGCGATGGCCGGTTAGCTTGTTGAAGTATATATACCATAACCTCTCTATTGATATTGACGGTCAACCGGTACATCACCACTGAGGATTCACAGATAAGAAAATTCAGACACATTTATCAAGATCGGCACGAATATTTTAATCTACTGATGAAACTAATCTCCTGAGATATATTGCAACCGACACTTCAATGATCAAATGGTTGAAGTCGTTAAAATGTAAACTAGAAAAACCAAATCCTGCCTGACCGGGTAACCAAGCGGAAAATAGTCTCTTGGGTTCTGTCATAAACAATACTCCAATCGAGAAGATCAAACATTCTCCTAGTCAAGATTTTAATAATGGCAGTTGTTGATGTCGTTGAAATGTAAACTTAGAGGACTAAATCATGCATAACCGGGATGGCGAGCCTCGTATGGGTAGTCATAAATAATACTTAAGCATTAAGAAGGGCAAGTAAATCATACGTCCATTCATTCATCTGATAGTAATATTATCAAGATTCGTCAAGATTGTTCAGTGTGAGGGAACTGAACCACTAATGAAAATGAAATAGTCCATGGACAATGTGCTCACCTGGGTGAATGTACCAGAAGAACGAACAACAAGTGTCAAGTCAATATGTTCCAGGGAAACATCATACCAGGTTGGAACTTTCTTTGTGGAGGTATTGTTGATATGATATGAGCCAAAGTACATTTTTCAATATGGACGACTGGCGGCCATATTTGAAGTGCTATAGAGCTAAAAAGGTATCGATGTAGGTAAAATGGCTGAAATGAAACACAAGTACAAGTGATAGTGGAATAGACTTGGAAACATTTCACTTGTAATTTCACGGAATTATCATGGTTAAAAACTGTACGTGTGAATAACGTAGAATTCTCTTCCGCTGTTCGGAGGCGGGCTGTGGGATTCGGTACACGTTATGAAATCAACAAGACTCATACGACAGTTCATATCTTGTATTCGCTCACGATTGTATCTTGAGTTTGATTTGATGGCTGCATCAGAACCTGTCGATCGGAGTTGATATCAATATGGTTTACGGCTGTTTCTTTGAATAAATCAATACATTCATTCAAAGGTCGTTGCTGATATGCACGTGCGCTGTTATCTTAAGTCTCGCGCAAGACACAGCCGCAAGCTCATACCTCGATAACAGAAGCTGCTGCCCTCACCCTCTCAACCTGACAACCGAACAGCCCCGATAGCCGAGCGGTTAGTACATCCGCTAAGCAAGCAGCAGGTCCCGGGTTCGAATCCAGCCCGGCCCATGTGAGATGTCATCCCCAGTGCTTCATGTCCGTTGTAGCCTACGGGACAGTAAGCCGTGGTGCCTTGTACCCTGTGTCCTTTACAAGGGCAAGTAAAAGACCCCATCGGAGCGAGGAACATAAGACGGCCTCTTCTGTAGCCTACTTACAGGGCCAATTAATGCTTTGGCTTCGATACAATACCACTGCGGAGTGCCTGATAACTCGATAAAGACTGCTGCCCCCAGTATCTCAACCTCATAATTTGATAGAGACTGCTGCCCTCAGCTTCTCAAACTCATGCCTGAACGGCTGACCCCTCCAGAAGTAGGCTAGCCATCCAATTTATCGAAATTCGTTCTGAGGTTTGCCAGCCTGAGGAAGCATTAGTAAAACAGCAGATGGGAATATCGTCGAAAAACAATCACTTTCCTGAGTTCGTCTCACATAATAAGATACGGTTCGACTCGTGCGAGCACACAGCTTGACCTCCTCAGTCGATGGGCGGAGAGTCCTAGTCGGTGATCAAATACAGACAGAGAAGTGAATCCTATTGTGGAATTAGTCATAGTCGCTTTCTGGGAACTCTGATCAGTCCGAACGAGCGTCTAATCTCTTTCCTGCCTGGAATTGGTTTGTAATGATCCGGGGATTAGTATTGACTCGGCACACGATCTCATTATTTTCACTACTTATTGTAAATTATCATGTCACCGAGTGCTATCTGTCTTATGAGATTGGTCAGAACTAAAGCCTGAAGGGACAGCTTAGTTGGTGTTGACTCGTGGCTTGCACGGGACAGTCCTGTTGGCTCTTTTAGGAGCTTCTGACCTGCACCACATCCACAAGGATAGGCTTACAACCGAGCTTACCACATCTTATTATCAGTTGAAACAATGGCGATGTGTTTGGCAGCTGACGATCTCCACCAAGAACCTCTGTCTTGCTTCCGTCATCCTATTGTCGTCTCCCTCATGGAGTCATCAGCACTTCCGTGGCGAGAGCAGCAGATGCAAGCGCAGGAAGCTGCTACTGAGAATCGCTGTTGTTAACAATACATTTAGCAGCTGTGGGTTCCGCCAGAAACAGAGTATATTATCATACTAAAAAATGATGATATATATGCAGGAGCAGCGGGGTCTAGTGGCTGCGGTCTCTGACCAGTGGACAACAGGTCTCAGATTCGAATCGGTGTGAAACTTTGGGTAAGTCTCTTTGCCTTAATTGCAAAGAGGGGATCTAGCCAGCAGCATATTTCATTTTTAATCTGTAAGTGGGCTGATCATGACTATTGGTCACTGACCTCTCAGATGTGAAAGTACGCCATACCTTCAGTCACCACCAACACAGTTCTATACGTTGGTAATTTAATGGAACCTATTTGCCTGGACTTAACATTGAGACCCATTCCAAACGTACATGTACGCATCAACTTTAATATACCTCACACCACGTCCTACGACTATAACTCGACCTACACAAATGCTATGGCCAACTTAACTTGAACCCCTTTCTACATCAAAGGATTTAATTTCCTTCTCAGGAGGAGGATTGAGGAGGCAAACCAAGAGATTGACTCTCAGATAAAAGTCAACCGACGTCCGCCATTTTGCTTCCACGCGATAGCACGATGATACTTAATCACGTCGGACGTCACGTTAGAGTGAACCGCGCGAGAGTAAACACAACATATCAACTATTTGGCCCGGGTAAATACGCTTTCTGGTCTGGGCAAACGGGACGTTACATTTACAAATTAGCCGCCAAGATTTATATATTAGTAAGTGTCGGTGATGCAACGGGCTTATGGTTTGAATTTGCAAGCAACATTTGGTTTGTCGAAGCAGGGAACTGTTAGCCTGTAGTGAAAACATCCGAACCACTGTCAGGCAGAAAGAATGTTGTTTACGCGGCAGAGACCGATTGGCGGGAATCACACTCACAACACCACCTGCAGTATTTATTCGTTTCCACGACTTAACGTCGCTCTGTTGGGTTGCGCGTTTTGTCCAGCTTTGCGTCATATGACGCCGTCAGCAATCCATTTTGCCGCCCCGGTTTTGCGTCATGATGTCGACGTCAGCAATGGCGGACACTGTTGAAGTTACGTCCTGGACACGATGAATACGTAACCTACACTGGGTAGTACCTGGGCGGAGAGAGACCTTGGTAATCGCATCCCGCCAAAGGAACCGGAGACGAAACTGGACAATGAATTGGCCAGAGGCCTAATTACTGGACACCCTGCGGCAGGGAGTAATGGCGGGAATGCCCGGAGAACGCTAAACCTTTCAATAACTGATACACAAATTGACTGAGCGAGAGCTGGCCACTGGGGTAGAGGAAATCCCCCGTCACATCATACTAATCTCATTAGACAGACCATTAATGGCAATATTTGCTACTGAAGCAGCCTCTTCCGTTTGACTGTCTGTAAATTAGCTGAGCGAGTGACCAGCTGGTTCAGGTACGCTGGTGGTATTTGCTGAGACTGCCGGACACAAACCAAGAGTATTTGATGTGTAATTAGATGTTGACCAAACCGAGTTAGGACAGGAAAATAACACATTCTGAAATTGGTAACGTGTTGATCGAAGCGGAAGCTGGCAGGATCTACACAAACAGTTTGTTTCATTTTCCGAGAGAGCAATGATTCAGTAATTTCAGCGCCTTTCAAACTAAAAATAAAGTTTTTGACCCTGCAGTCCGATCAGTAAAGTTTCGCCTAGATTGCCAACTACTGCGTTGTTGGTAAAATCTAAAATCCCTTCTGGCTCTTCACCTCCCACATGGGACAGAAAGCCTTGGTGCCTTGTACCTTGTGCCTTTGCAAGGGCAAGTAAAAGACCCCATCCAAGTGAGGAACATCTGAGATGGCCTCCTCCGTACTTACCAGGGCCAACAGGCCTAATGCTATGGCGTCGGCCCTGACGAAATTTACAAAAGAAAGGGTCAAATGATGACACTCTCCCCAACGTCTTACCAGGTGAAACATCGGGGAAACGCCGCGATGGCTGACGGTCCGGCAACCTGCCAAAGTTACCAAAATGACCAAACATTGACTAAATTGAGGGAATGGCGACGGTGTGTCGAAATTAGGGGTTCATCAATACCCATCTTCACCCGAAAGACGCTCTCGTATTTACACAGTGTCATTTGTAGAACAAACGTAAGAAGGCTAAGATATAGGAAGGAGAGAGAAACTATTCGGACAGGTGGAGTTTATTTCTCCACAGGGAAATTATGACAGTTTATCGAAACCCACCAGCACGTGCTACCGTAAATACATTACAGATAAGCAGGTGTTTGAAGTTCAGCAACGGTTAACTTCATTTTCTAATAGAATAACTTCATTTTCTAAGAGTACAGTTTGATACATGTACTCATCTAGATGAAATAATGGACACCTGTTTTTGTTGATTTCTCCGGCATCTGGCATCATTTTGATACAGTCAGTGTTTGTTATCTT
>NMRB01001926.1:0-26691 GCA_002633025.1 Notospermus geniculatus | reverse complement strand
AAAATTCGTTTTCATTGTTGAGAAAATCTCATTTTTGTGAACATTTTCTCAAGCTATGCCCTTTATTGGAGGTTTGACCATTCCAGACATGAGCAATAACAACAATTGACTGAGTATGGTAACTCAATGGGCTTGTATTGTGGAACCAAGCAGTCCAGGAATTCTATTCAAATGTCAGGTATGCCAGGTAGGCTTACATCATAATGCCACTGTACATTCTGAATAGGAGTGGGCCTACCAGTATGCAGTGCATTGAGTTCAGAGGGTTTAGTCTAGAAACCCTTTGCTTAGGACTGACATTCAAGCTGAAAATTATATTGAGAAAAGTAAGCATTTTCATCAGTTTTCAAAACAAATTTTGGAATTCTAACTTCATCAACGTGTAGATACAAACCTCAGGTTACAAGTACGCAGGAAATAAACTCTTTGTTTTTTGTGATAAAGCCACATTATGTACCGAAAGGTGCACCATTGTTTTAGCTAATTAGGGCATCAGCTGGTGACAAACTCCACATTTTTGTATCTCCACTGTCCATCTGGTATATTTGGTGCAGCTGTAGTTCAAAATGGCCAGGGCATTTCAAAGATATTTGACATTTTTAGAAAACAGGACTCTGAAAATTTGGTGAGTGGACCTAGCCCTTAAAATGCATGGAAAAATGTACAGCACTATCGGCAGATGGGCTCCGCTAGCGCTAGCGGAGTTTCTATAAATGCGAATTGAAGATAAAGCCAGTGAACGTACGGACCCACCAGTTCCACATGTCCAACGGAAGCGCCATGAACGAGGCCCTAGACTTTCGAGTAGGGCCTCATTAGTGATCACAAAGGCTACCAACATGTTCAATAGAATAACCTTCCTCTCCTTGCATTTCCTTAACAGTATACGCTTCACTGTCTAGTTTTTAATAACATCACTTTTATCAAAAATCCTATCTTATATATCCTAACTTCCATCGCCCACATTCATTCATATTTAACAAATTCTTATAATTCTATTATTCGAGGTCATCGAAATTTGGTTTTCTAACAACAATACATTTTTCTACTTTTTGTCCATTTTCTAATCTTCATGGTCTTAACTTGCGAATTTCCTTGTAATTTTGTAACCAAAGCAAAACTAGTCTTTTGTCTTTATAACATAATTGATATTTTCTTAGTCCTACCTGTATCATGTACGTCATTCTTGATCCTTAACCATTATACATGTATTCTGCCCCTGGCCAAATCAGGTCTCAACGAAGTTAATAAACCGCTTACACCAAGGGCTTCCTTTGATGTCACCGAAGCTAATACTCGCCGATACAGCAGGAATCTGAAAAGGATTATCAATGCATTGTTTCCAGGAGTTTGACTGCAGTATCACGTGTAGAAGACAACTTAAATTAGTCTAAACCTGCTGTAAAGTATAGCCTCTGAGTTCTGATACTACAATAAATGATGGTCCGACTTCGAATGACTTTGGAGGCTTCAAATTCTTCAGGATTCATAAAACTACTTAATGCTGACATGTTTGCATTACCCCATGGATTTGGCTGAATAAAAAATTACCTGCCGCGCCACAGCGCGGCATGTAGCTGAAGTTCAAACGCCGAGGTCCTTCATCAAACACCTCTCTCAGACTACCATTACCTCCCAGGTGTTGCTGTCATTCGAATGAAAGCCGTCGAGCTGGAAGGATGGCGAGTGCTTCGCGGGTCAGTGCAAGTACAATGCTGTAGGCATACATAGACAATAGGGTCAAGCCTAGGCCTATACAATGTACACGTAGATCAAACTCCAGGCAGGTATAGATACCTTGCCAAAGTCGGCCATTTTTTCCCAGAGGGTAATAACAAACACTCAATGTACAGTGAATGTACACCATTGATGTACAGCATGTTTTAAAACCTGAAATTACACACAAAACTTCCATGAAAAGTTCCAAAATGAACACCTGCTCAGCAATGCTACATATGTGATGCAATGTTCCCAGGCTGAAATTTGTAAGTCTGTTTTTTCTTTTCTGAATTACTATTTTGCCAAAAGTAAGCCAAGGCTCAGTCCATATTAATATAATATTACTGATGGTATGTTATGCGAGACATTTCCATGGCAAGTTTTTATGATTTGGCAGATTTTAAAACATGCTGTACATCAATGGTGTACATTCACTGTACATTGAGTGTTTGTTATTACCCTCTGGGAAAAAATGGCTGACTTTGGCAAGGTATCTATTGACGACTAAGCACTAGCGAAAAGTAGCCCTCAACACTCCCTAACAGAAAACACAAACAATAACCATGATATGTCAAAACGGTAATATTCCAACTTACCTGCATAACGTGAATCACTTTGTAAACTCCAAAAAGGCAAATAAAATCCAATTAACATGCCATTCTCACAAAGTTCCTAACTCTTCCGCCATTTTTGTTCCACTGACCAACGCCCCTTAGTGTATGACCCCATACTACGCCTACTCTATCAACACGTAGGCCTGATGCCCTTTATTGAACCCGAAATAGATCCGGTTAGTCGGGTACGTCGTCCGCCCGTATAATTACGCATGATGCACAAGGTTATGGGGTTCGAAACATACCAGGAATCATAAACTTGGTCGTCAATAGCTGCCTGTAGTTGGATCTACGTGTACCGTACATTGTATAGGCCTAGGATTGACCCTATTGTCTGTGTATGCCTAGAGCATTGTGCTTACTGACCTGCGGAGCACTCGCCATCCTCCCAGCTCGACGGCTTTCATTCGAATGACAGCGACACCTGGGGGGTATTTGGGGTAATGGTGATCTGAAAGAGGTGTTGGATGAAGGACCTGGACGTTTGAACTTCACCTACCTGCCGCGCTGTGGCGCGGTTGGTATTTTTTATTCAGCCAAAGCCATGGGGTAATGCAAACATGTCGGGCGGTGACAGACTGGCGCGTGAGCAACGTGTCTAGAAGCGTTCAACCAATCAGGGAGGCGGTAACACGGACCGAAACACCTACCGAAGAATCTAATTGGCGGAACGCCTGCACTACGCGTCGCGTACGCGCCAGTCTGTCACTGCCTTTACACTGACTGCATTAAACCACTAACAATACTATCGTTTCACGGGTGTTCTTTCTTTCTTCTTACACAGGGGTATTCGTTACTATTTGCGTTTTATTGGGCACTCTAAACAGTTGTACAAATCCGTGGATATTCCTAGTGTTCTCTAGACAAACTACACCGCCGACAGCAACAACGCCAAATTTCTTCTCAACAACGTGCGGTAACATGCATCACATAGACCACAGAAGGTAATCTTGGTTCTATCTGCGCATGCCGGAAATGCACTTACATCCGGGACTGCTACACTAACACATATCTCCACCAGAGGTCGCTCGGTATTCCATCGCACGCCGGGGGTGAAATTTGGGATGGAAACCAAAACGTCGGGAATATACAGACAGGAATAAAGTGTCTCTTGTGGAGATCAGCTTACATTCTCTGTGCCTTCAATTCTTGCTTCACGCTCTAACAATAGTTTTTCGTCATTTTTTTCAATTATTTCGCGATTTGAGAGACAGCGACAACTCTGACATAACTAGACTCGTTGGTTTTCAGAACAACTGATTTTAAGTTCGACGAAACGACTAGTAAAATTTTGGTCTTCACTGTTGACCAAAACACACGGAGTTGACGTCAAGTCACTTGCTTCAAAACAACAGCACATCACAAATTCACACCAACTGTAGTGTACGGTGTAATTCTTCTTTTATTAGATTATTTCGCGTTCGCTAGCTTTGTTCATCGTAAACTCTACAATAAAATATTTTATGAATTGAAATCTCACCAAGCTTTCCCCGCTACTTCCTATGCTTCCTGTACACTGGTTATGCAATACCTGATTTTTTCCAGAAAGCGTTTTGATGTAAGTATCTGTCGCGAGAGTATTCTCAACCATGCTGCCATTGATCACTAAAGGGAGACCTTTCCTGCCGTTAGAGGCCACCACCTGTGAGCGGTTCCAGAACGTCATGAAATTTGACGTCACAGAGAAGCAGTGCACGCCACCACTTCATCCATGATATGGCAGCCATGGTTTACGTCTGTGAAGTCAAATTTTGTGACGTTCTAAAACCGCTAACAGGCGCCCTCTAACGGCAGTAAAGTCTGTCATTGGGAAGAGCATATAGTTTGCCACTTCATTTGCAATTCACGTTCCACGTTAGAAAGAGCTGACTTAGAATTTTTTTCTCTACTTATCGACAATGATAATAACGGCTGTCCTCACTCTTTAGCGATGTGGTTCTTTTGGACCGACAATCCTAAGAGATTAGTTCCTGTTACTCCCACTCGATGGCGTTTGGTGTACAGTTTAGGTTGAATGCACTTCAGCGGTGTTTAAATCTGCATAAAAACATTGATAGATCGTTGATTTTGATCTACTGTCCCAAAGACTTTTCTCGGTGTGCAAGATTTTCGCTTCTTACAAACATCAAAAGGAGGCGGTATATAATTTCCAATATACCATAACACTGTTTGTTTGCCACTCAAATAGCTGAAAGCAATGCCTTAAGAACGAAAAGAGATTTTTCGTAGAACGTGCTTGATTGATGTTCACGTCGTTTTGTTCTCCAAGTCACGTCTCTTCAGCCAGTGTAGCTGGGTCACACTGGATCATCGGAAGCAGACAATTGCAGCCAGCATCCTGTTTGGCTCCTACAGGTGAAGACAGATCGTTATTGTGGTCTTTGCCTCCTGACGATTACCTTGGTAACACCTGTACAAGTAGCTTTCCTGAGAGACGGTCGTCAGTGTGGTGTAGTCAAACCATCACCTCCAGGGGTTAGCGGGTGCGACCGCAGGATGGAGACTGACTGAGCAGAATCACATGCCCACGTCGGTTCACACACCGTATCTGACTTGACCAAATGCACCTATCAGCTACGAGTGGTGCAGCGGATAGTTCGAAACCTATCACTCGGGGTGGGGATTCGATTGTTGGTCGTAACATAAAGGAATCCTTTATGGTAGTACGCATTGGCTTGAACCAAAAATAGACAAAGACCAATAGAGAAAGTGCTGCTTTTGGAAGACAGCTCTTTTCCACCAGCATATGGCGTCGGCGTCGGCGTTCGAATCACTTCTATGTTGAGTCCATTGACTGTTTCCACCGCACTAGCGTGAGCGTCGAACTGCGGTGGAACCAGTCAATGGACTCAACATAGAAGTGATTGGAACGCCGACGCCATATGCTGGCGGAATCGAGCCCTAAAAGTGGCTTCACGGTCGCGACTCCTTCGTGTTCGTATACGATATGCTTCTATGTACAGGAAGCAACAATATTGATGAGCTCTCTCTGGTGAGAAAACTTACAGCACCGTTCGAAGAGTCAAGTTCCGCCAACTCGGATATCACCAACATGTGAGAACGTTGATCGAAGATAAAGAACAAGTTAAACCCATCTCACTGATTTCATTTCAGATCACTTAATGACAATCGTCTTACTCCTAGCCAGCCTTAACAGCATGACGAACCCGTGGATCTATATCATGTTCAACGACAACATATGCCAACAGGTCAAAACACGCTACAGGCCTAGCCCGACCACTGCCAGCTACTACTCCGAGTACCGCACATCATCGACGAAGATCGGCGGATCTATGGCTACACCTGANCCAATCAGGCGTTCGCAAGCGTCTCCTGGCAACAGAAAGGCTGGCGAATGCTTGCTGAGGTTCACCCGTACCTTGTGTGCGCTGGTGAACGTTAAGAATTTGTGTTGAAGCCTGGGCTAACCAATCAATTGGCCTGGTCCGGTCACATGATTTCAAAATGGCTGGCATCGTGGAGTTGATAAGACAGGCAGACTCCAACGACCTCCCAGAACACCACAACGAGGCGGACTTGTACAGTTGAAGTGTACATGTAGAGTTTTAGCAGGTCCTTGTATGGTAGCATCATTTCTAATGCTTGGTGTTGTATTTTGCGCTACCTAAACCAAAGCTGACATCTCCCGCCATCATCCTGCCATCTTCAGGGGAAAAGTGGCAGTGGAATTGCCACAAGTGGTCCAGTAGATGAATTCTAGTTACGACTGCCATCGAAAGATGGCACTTGGTGACATGGAGGGCGTCGGCTTCCCGCAATCTGATTGGTGGGATTTACTTTAGTGTGTGTTGAATTTGGGTCGAGTACAATAGGTGCATTGATAGAGAATGCTGTGGTAACAGAAAAGACAATGGCCCGTATTCTAGAAGCCTCCTCAACTCTAAGGTTTGTATTCTGCCCTGCAAACAATAGCTGATTCAGAAGGTAAACCTTAGAGTTAAGGAAGCTTCTAGAATACGGCCCTTTATGATTCAATCGTTTATTCTTTGGACACTTTCCCACAGAGGGAGTTTTTTAAGTCACACCTATAAGAGGCATGGTCACACATTGGGGGGGAGGGGTATTTTACTTTGTTACCCACAAGACGATGACCGCAAAATCATCATTTCAGTCGGCATGATGCAGAATGTAGTTGCTGCAAGTCGCAGAATGAGAAGATTATAAAATGTGTCCACTTCATCTTGAAACCCATAAACATCTTCATATCATCATAAACATCATGTCGCCAGATTTTCCATCTACCGGGTATACATGTATATTAATACGTGTTCAATTTTTCTTAATTTTAGTTTTTATATCGTTGATGAGAAAATAAACTGCCTCTCCCTTTCCAGCCTTTTGAAGCAGACTGTTACATGTAGGTGTTACCATTTACTGGTTGATACAATAATATGGAACGCCTGGACAGGAATTAAATTATCCATGGAACATCACCGTGAATGTACTCATGTCCATTCTTGTTATTCATTATTTTCATATATCATTGATATACAGGATGTCCCAAAATGAACAAGGTCAATTTTCGGTGATGTCGAAAGGCGCATTGTATTGTTGAGATTTGATATTCGAAGACATTGAATGAAAGCATTCGTATTTTTTTTTCACAAGAGGTTGCTATTTTTACGCCACTCAGTTCAAATTTTCGGACAACCTGTATCGTCACCCTCATACGATATTTTTCGGAAATTCAGACCTAAGGCCTGTAGGATCTAAATGTGTAGACCCATATGTAAGCCTTTATTTGAGTTACATGTATGTATTCAGAAAAGGTGACGACGTATTTGACGGTGTACGGCGGGCACAATGAATCTAGATGTCAAATAGCCTCTCTTCAATCATTCGATTTTGACAGGCCAAACGCACACCTGTAACAGAGGCAATCACATCCCACTGAACATGTCATACCCCACCATCTGTCCCAATATCTCGATCCCTGGGCAGAGTATCTACTCTTCAAGTAAACCACTGGCTTGCTGGAACTAAATGCCTCCGTCTTCCTGATATCCGCCTGACTTGTTTGTCACAGGATTAAGGGTCTTGGTGTCTCTAGAGTCCAATTCAATATTGCCGCTTAATCCGCAAATGTGTTGTTGGGGGACATCAGATTCTATTACACCGGTATTTGACATTCGTTAGAGAGTATTCAAGAGCTGCTTACACCAGTGACGGTCAGAGCCACACAGTAGGGTTCTTTCATAAAAGACGCGCGCGCTGACACAACGCGGTAAGCCCAACCCTCCTCGACCACTTTATTGAATAGGACAACCATGATTGGCTCTCGCTGACTTAAATACTACCATGGTAGTAAATAATTATTACCTAGGTAAGAATAAATACTACCTAGGTAATAATTCGAATTATTACCTAGGTAAGAATTAAATATTACCATGGTAGTAAATAATTATTACCTAGGTAAGAATTAAATACTACCATGGTAGTAATATTTATTACCTAGGTAAGAATTATTTACTACCATGGTAGAAAATATTTACTACCATGGTAGTAAATAATTACAGCATGGTGGATATATGGCAGGGACAGCTTGCGATAGATATATGGGATATATGGCAGGGNGTCTACTTCTGCTTCACGCACGCTACACTCACCTCTAGTCTGTTTCACTCGCACGACAGGCACGTCTGATTCTGCGGAAATAACCGCCCATAGACGAGGGTTGGTCTTACCGCGCGGCGTCTTAGCGCGCGTCTTTAGTGAAAGAACCCTAGTGGGAAGCGTTAGCAGTCAATACTACAGAACACAAGATGCCAGCACAGGATTGATACATCCAAGTTAACGGCCTCGCCGTCTGGAAGCTCCCGGGTCGATGATGTATGCTGGCTTTTGGCTTTCACATGTTTGAGTCGTTTACGATGCGAATATCGTTTGCTTTGGCGTTCTGTTTAAAACATACGCCCTCGTTTTCTATTTACAACGTGTGTTAATAATGTTGATCGATATATTTATTTGTTAAGAAATGGCGTTGATGTATATTTGTATGATAATGATATTGTGAGTTGTCATAGGTTATAATCATGTCTTATAAAGTCTATCTGGTGAAAATAAATGTAAATTATCTTTTTATTGATTGTGTCATTTGAACTAATTCCCACAGACACAGAAAGACGTGGGATCCATCATAAACTATTGCATTTGGAATGTGCATTGCACATGTACGTAGTACGTACAATTCCTTTTGCATGTTGATTGGAGCTCAGGCTTGTAAAGGTAAGAAATGTCCCCAGATCTTTTGGAAATTAAGTCTGTATATACGATTTCGTCGAATGTGAGACAAACAATGCATAACGCAACCACTACATAGAAATCACTACATTTTGGTGTTGATGGAATACGAATTATCAGTCAGTTGACCAATAGGTGTCACTACAATTCACTCCAGTCGCTCAAATCAACGCCTCGGAGCCATTCATGCTTGATTGAGCACCAATCAGGAGATGCTTGTTTTCTATTGGTCCGCTAGAACGTTGCTGCCGTCTTTTGGCGAAAAGCGGGACTGACTGCCCCTATTGAAGGGATCTGCCCGTTGAGCCCGGTAAAAGTACTAGAGCCCGGTAAAATATAAAAGTAGGCTACTACATGGTAAGTCTACTTTAATACCAACTCTTGCGGAGAAAACATGAACTTAGATACTACGTCCTTGTTTGCCTGCATCAAACAAGACCGACAAACACAAGAATTAGTGTTATAGCCTGCGGTCGTTGAAAGTGATGGCATATTTGATAGTAAGATATGCACAGTAAATCGCCATATTTTAGCGGATAAGTCCGGATTATAATGAAACTATTGATATTAAAGCGATGCGGCACGAAGTAAGGAGAGTGTAGGTGCAGTACATTATCTCTACAAGAGCAACTTCGTAGTACACGGCTTTTGTACCAATGCAGATTTCGTATGTATCTCGATGTAATGTACATAACCATGTACATGTACCAATACAAGTAGCCTTTGCTAGTTGCCTCGTTTGTTTGAACTTGCCTGGCGGTGCCTCATAAGCGTACCTGACGGTGTCTGAGCGCGCCAGGCGGTTTCTGAGCGTGTTTGACGGTGTCTGAGCGTGCCAGGCGGTTTTTGAGCGTGCTGACGGTGTCTGAGCGTGCCAGGCGGTTTCTGAGCTTGCCTATTCACGGTGTCTGAGCGTGCCAGGCGTTTTCTGAGCGTGTTTGACGGTGTCATCATGCCAGCCTAACTCAAATTGTTGCCATTCCATATTGCACTAACTCCCCCAGCTTGTAATTTTCTCGCTTGTGATTGGCTGTCTATTTCGAAAACTATTTTTTTAAACTCATGAGTTAGACCGATTTGTTATGAGGATNGTGTCTGAGCGTGCCAGGCGGTTTCTGAGCGTGTCTGGTGTGTCTGAGCGTGCCAGGCGGTTTCGGAGCGTGTCTGGTGTGTCTGAGCGTGCCAGGCGGTTTCGGAGCGTGTCTTGTGTGTCCGAGCGTGCCAGGCGGTTTCGGAGCGTGTCTGAGCGTGCCGGGCGGTTTCGGAGCGTGCCTGACGATGTCTAAGCGTGCCTGACGGTGTCTGAGCGTGCCTGGCGATGTCTGAGCGTGCCTGGCAGTTTCTGAGCGTGCCTGTTGACGGCGTCTGAGCGTGCCTGACGATGTCTGAGTGTGTCTTGCACGCTCATGTACGCTCAGGCACGCTCACATTGCGACAGTCAGACGTCGCTCTCCGTTGCCTACAGCCTTCGTTTCCTGTTGCATTTCATAACAAGTCACCCACTGTTTTGTCTGTAAAACAATGGAGGTAAAGATTTACCTAACTCCAGATAACATTCTACAGAGCATGAGACAGACAGGCAGACAGACAGGCAGACAGTCAGCTTTCAAGTCGATATTTCTTTTGTTCAAACCTGCACTTGATGAAACTTTACACCGGCAGTCAACAACACTGACGATAAAAAAATGATAAAAATAAATGCCCGGCAACATGTTGGTGCCAAACGCTTAAATATGAATAAATTTGGACGTATTATATGCATAAACCGAATCTGAACATACACTTTTATAAGCGTTTTGTCTTGAGATGGTCTATTGTTGGTAAGGCTTAATGCAAGTGTTCTTCTCTCGGATTACTCCTCGTTTAGACTTGATATATCGGCTGAAACGACAAGCTCAATAAGTGAGTGTCGGTGCAGGTCACATGAGGACAGAAACTCTGGTAAGTGATTTTAAATTTGATTATTTCAGACTGAAAAAAATATCACTTTTAACGGATTAACAGTGGTCAGGTTTAGGATATCATGCTATTAAGGAGATCGGCCTTCAAAGACACACCTTTTTAACTGTTATTTCTGTAGGGAATTGTTCCAAATACTGTCTCCATTCTCTGAGAGATGTGAGTTTGCAAGGAGATTGTGAAAGCTCACTTGTTGAACGGATGGCGTTATTGACCAGTGGGCAACAGCACCTGTTTCGAGGGTTGCTGTGCACACCGAAACATGTAGCATTATAGGCCTATGGAATAAGCTGCGCATGCCCAGTAGATCTTGCGCATGCCTAGTAGATCTTGCGCATGCCCATTAGTTGGTCGGCGAAGGGCCGGCAATCAAAGGTAGAATCAATTTCTCATGTCCAAACTCATTACGGTTGATCAGGCTCCACCCCTATCCGCTGGTTGGCTCACATGATTATTAGCAGTGAGGTAAGGCGTTATCAGTGGACGAAAGTTGGATAACTGGAAAGGCGCAAAGGCCTTGCGTCACTCGTACACAATACGCCAGATTGAGCCTATGAATAATGATTGATGTGGGCTTGGCCAGCGTAATTTTGTCATCGCCGAGTTCACATGAAAACCGACAGCTTTTTTGGTGGGCAATGGATACATTTGGCAATGGCATCATTGCATAGTTATTAAGTAAAAAATCACAACAAAGTTGAAGTTGCTGTCGCGCGGATACCAGAAGTAATGCCTGATTGAAATAAAAACCTCCCTATTGGGGCCAGGCCACTAAGAATGTATAATGTCGGTTGGTGTGAAAGATTCTTTGTCAAGAAACGTTTTTGGGCCTGATAGAAAAAATGCTTGTTTTATCCCTTCGAAGACAACGCCGTTTGTGGCACGCCTGGATGTCCGTAACACTACCACCAACACTTTTCCCCCCCCCCCCGTCTCTTAGTACCCCGAAAGTTAGTTGGACGCCAGGCATTTCCCCTTACACTTGCTTTTACCGTCAGTGGGCCTGTCGTATGCGTTGGACGTCTATAAACGTCATTGGAATTTGGATTTTTCGTTCCTGCCTACATTTTGTTTTTATATTTACAAAATGCTTAATGTTTTCCAGAAGGATGAGAAAAATATTCATAAAGGCAAATAAACGCACAGTGTGTCGACGTTAATCTGCCGAAGGGGGTTCTCCGAGTCTCCTTATCTTGACATTGAAGGAAAGGTCACGTGACTTTCCCTATACCCTCTCGCGGTGTTCGCCGTAGCTTTGAACTTTCTGAGAAGGAAAGAGGGAGATTGGAAAGGTTCAACATGGCGACTGATTATGCTAACTTCCTCCGGGGAAGGCAGGAGATGAAGAAATTACGTTTTATGGCGGACGCCAATAAACCATTCAGGGATGTGCCGTCGAAAGGCTACAGGAAGGCGCCGCCTGGTGGTTACCCCAAGTCAGCGCCAGCTGACGGCAAAAGTCGTAACCAGGGTGATAGATCCCGGAGATATTACGTCACGGTATCTGTAGCGAGTGCTCCGCGGACGGCAGACGGGGCGCCGCCTGGAGGGCGGCTGTGGGTCGCCTCAGCACCGTCAACACGGATATGTTATCGAGGACAACATGGGAGGTATGGAGAGGGGGAGCCGCTGAAAGTGGAAGGAAGGTAAGGCGTTACTGCAGCCATAGCACGCCAAGTCATACTTCCTCGCCGGTGTAAGGATGGGTATACACTACACGCGATTCGCACAACGCATGTGATGGTTCTTTGTTATTTCATGCCGCAATGCCTCCCAAACAAAAGCAATTCGCGTGCGATTCCAAATCGCTTGGCGAATCGCTTCTAGTGTGCACCCACCCTAAGGGTAGGGACACACCTCGCGATTCGTCGACGCATGCGGCAACGAATCGCGTTAGGTGTGTCCCTACCCTTAGGTGTGTCCCTACACTTAATGCTTTGTTTAACTGTGTCATTTCTCGCCACGCTGGTTTCAAACAAAGCATTTTCCTCTCCAAAAACTTTGTCGCCGGGGAAGTATGAATTATCTCTTCAAGGTGAAAAACTCATCAGCCAGTAGCCACTGTAACAATCACAACTGATTCATCACAGTTCCTCTCTTTTCATTCTCGTCGTAAACCAACCAACCGCAAAAAGGGAATTTCACGTTTCGGTTAATCGTCCTTAAGCCAGCGTCGACAATGGCCTACTGTGCTTAATTTTCCGACAAAACCTGTCCGCTATTGAATGGAGGAATTTCTCATTAGATTTTAATGGTTATAAAGATAAACTTAGTTTATCAATGCATCAATTTATGTACGCTTTTCAAAGAATGCATTTTCACGGAGACAACTCTCCGATAAAACGGCCTCAGTTATAGCGTTTTTAGAATTACCATTCACTGGTATAAAGTACGTGCAATTTCTGAGTAGGCCTACTATTTTAAAGATTAGGTACATGTATATGAGGATGTAAAGACTAGTATTCTCCCATTACGGAGTATCCATTAAACAAAGCATTAATGGGTGGTCTTGAAAAGCGCATCGTCGAAGAGTGCAATCAATTCTCCAACGTAATTAATGGCCCATCATATTGATCAAACAGTGTGATGTTTGGTGACCACGCTATTGCAGACTCGTCACATCTCAGCAAGTTTATGTTTATCAATAATGGGTTCAATATTGCGATAAGTGTCTTCGGCATTTTGTGAAGTATCTCGTGTGTGCATGTCACTAGGTCTTCTAGGCTAACCAAACCATGAGTAACATCTACGTGATATATGTGGAATATCAGCATTATTTGTGATATACATGTACTCATAAGATGGGGGTGATTACAGTGTACGCATGGAACTGGCCCGAAGGACATAGGAAATATTTTTTCTCTGGCCAGGACTGCATCCGTCACTAACAGACATCGATTTCTGAGACTTGCATTTAAAACCTGCTTTTTATTCGGAAACTCTATCGGGGCGTCGATGATGATTAAAAAGGATATCGATTCACTGTGAACAATTCCACAAAGGGAATCCCTAAGTTATTCACCAGCAATCCTTGTGCCGGTTGTTGGAATTGAATATTTCATTGGAACAAAATATTTAGACAGATGTCACCAAGGCGATTTTATGACGGAAAGGTGTTCATTGATTTTCTGATGAGATGCAGCCTGAATAAAGAAAGGGATAGACAATAGACTGTTTTTTTAAAAAATCGCCTTTAAAGACAAATGGCTGCCAACGGGAGTAATGGAATGGACACCGAAAAATTTATTTTGAATTGATCTGAACTGAAGCAATTTTGCCACTGCTTGGTGCCATGAGGTGGATCTTATATCACACTGCACTGAGGATGACGTGTTTGGACGTTATGTTTTGTCAAATACATGTACACACCAGATCAGACGTCATTTGACGGCTTCATGCTACGTCAAGTACGACAGCCAGTCAGTTTCAACTGGTGATATTAAAGAAAGCCAGTTGTTTAGTAATTTGATCACGATCCAGCATTTCTAAGATGCCAGAATCTCTTTTCCACCTTTTTTCACCCTGGCTCAGAACAGAACAGATTGTAAATGAAGACACGCACAGATACATTTAATTAGAAGTCATACTAATTGACTCTGTGGACCGGAAGTGACGTCACACAATGAAGCGGTTCATGTTGGCGTACGAGAGGAAGCGGGCGGCGACGGACCTGGACGAGGCGCGAATCGTCAGGTAAGACATTCAATATGCAGCTATGAGCATGTGCAGATGACGTCATCACAGAAAAACCCGCCATTTGACGGCCAAATTGACGTCAAATTACAGTTGTTTAACTGCCATTTTGCAAATTAGAACATGTTCTAAACGAGGACACACATGGATACAGCCATACTAACAAAATACCAATTAATTGTGACACTACTGTACAAAAACACGCCATCCTGTTTCAAATTACAGACGAACTGTAGTGAATTGTGATAATCTTCTCATGCATAATGAAAAACATGGGAACGAATCCCACCATATGATAGATGAAATATCATATTATCATTCAATTAACTCATTCAACTGTTGTAGAACTTTCGTGTCCGACACAGTTCAGTTATTAGACCTACTTAAACATTCTACAACAGAATGACGTCCATCCATACTTGTCACAGACTTCGATCGGCGAAGACGGAGGCTCCATTTCTCAAGAATAATTGACATATACATCTGTAGATGTTGAACTGGTAACTCAGACTTCATCGTCATAGAAGTAGAGTTCAGAAACAAGCCAACCAGTCATACACTGGTTTACTATTGCTGAATGGGTTTTACTATTGAAGTGCAGCCATTTTGCCTTATAGTTACACAACTCACGGATGAGGGCAGCAGGGGTAACACCGGAAAAGGGTCAAGGGTTTGTGTGAGCGTAGTCGGAGGGCAGAGCGATGTCACAACCCTTGGTAGTCAAGATGCATGATCCTGTATCCGATATCAAAACTGAAATCAAATTGATTAAAAGATTAAAAAATGGTGGAGGGGACGTTTTAAGCATGAACCCTAAACATGCAACCCGTTCTCTTGTGAGGGGCGAACCACTCGTGGAACGGGCATTAACCTTCCACGGTGTGTTAGATTTCAATCCCACTCTTATGTCCACTGTAAGACAAAACGTTCTTGGTTTGTATTGCGACAAATGAACAATTATTTTTGCATCTTCATCTTCATCGACAGAGCATGAATCCACATTTTTCTTCCCAATTTGATGTCTTCTGACGTTGGGCAGAATTACAATAAGCTAAGGTTACACTTGTTGAAATACCCGTGTTTTTCCAGACCCATGTCAAACCGGTGTGTACGAAAATCCCGGCCAGAGGTCACACTACTCCATTGTAGCCCGACGACAGTTGCGCTGCATGCATTGACTCTTCGGTCATTTCTGTATTGGCACACATTGTTGGAGGCGCGAAAACGACCCATGTTTTTCAGATACAGGTTTCTGGAAGTCCAGCAATTCATAGGTGTGACCGCAAAAAAACGCGGATTTTATGTAGTGTAACCACGGCTACTACAACCTCGTTCCCAGGGGTCGTTCGCTTTCTGACAATATGGCAGTCACGTCACAGAAGACTTTTTGCCGTTAGAGGCCACCACCAGTTAGCGGTCCCAGAACGTCGTGGAATTTGGCGTCAAAGACAAGAAAACCACGCAATGACGCCATGGCTTGCTGCGTCTGAGACGTCAAATTTTGTGACGTTCTAGAACTGGTAACGGGGCGACCTCTAACGGTAGTAGCGTCTCCCATTGAGAGAGAGATAATCATGTCATATGTCTCTAGCGAAACCTGCGCACTTTTTTCTATCCCAGTTGGGTCTAGAGTTGAACTAACAAACTACGTACATGTATATCCATAGCACATCTCTCCACATGCGTCAGACTCTGAATCAATGGGTCATATGAATAAAGACTAGTACATGTAAATGCTTTTACTTGGATTTTGCAGTACAAATGCACTACGCTATGCTGTACAAATCTGAAGTAAAAGCATTTGCTAGCTTTTATTCATATCACCCATTGGCTGATATTCATAAAAGTTAGCAAAATGCTTTTACTTCAAGTTTTGTAGTACAATTGCATTGGACATTCCTATGAAAATATCAAGTAAAAGCATTTGCTGACTTTATGAATACTAGCCCATGGGTTGAAATTACTTCAGAATCACCCCTGGCCTGATTTCCAACCAATGCCGCCACTGAAATAAATATCAACATAAACTACATACCATCTACGATGTAGCCCGTCTCCTCTATCCCGAAAATGTTTCCATCTTTGAATGATTTTGAAGAGTATTCCACACTATCGAAACCTCATTTCCTGATCTCGGAGCGACGTTTACCCCACCACGACCAGTAGAAAACTGCTTCAATGTATTCCGTCCAACTGTATGCAATGGACTATGAATGTCCACCGAGTTGGTGATATAACAGTGTCCCAGGCCTAATAATAGGGCCGTTCAGACGACAAGCCAAAAAACCACATTCAGATTCGATCCAATTGGATCCGATCGACCCGATCGGATCGCATGTGGATTTTTGCCTGTCGTCTAAACGGCCCTAATGGCTCTATTACATAATATGGCTTTGAATTTCAGTGGTGGAATCATAATAGATGCAACAAGACAGTTCAACCTAGGGGCCTATCCACGTGCAATATTATTGCACAATATGAGGATCCAAATGGGCAATATTATTGCCAATCTTTCTCCCATCTATTATGCCAGAAGCACATGACACCCATTTTGGGCCCCATATTGTGCAATAATATTGTACCGTGGAAAAACCGCTTAAGATGAGAATATTGGGGTTGTGAAGTGCAGAATATTATTTATACAAGCCTGGTGGCGTCAAGGTTCACGTAGTCAAGTTAAAGCTGACGTGACCGAACAAAAAGCCCCCCTGCGACGAGCAAGAGAATTGCAAACGCCCAGCAACACCTCAAACGAAGGCTCAGAACATGATATACCCCACGACGCCAGGAGGGCGCCACATTTTTTGCCTTCAGGCAACACTTACAGAGCCGGAATTCCGGCTCAGATCATTTGGTTTCACCGGTCTTCGAATGCAAGCTGCCCAGAAGACCGGGTACCAGTCTATATATCCAGCAGGTGATTACACTCGACCGCGGGAGAGGGAGGAGAATGGCGCCACCCTAATTAGTTATCTGCGTTGGACGGTCTCGGCCAACCATTTTTCGACTCGTCGGAACAAAATCCCATCGGCCGATTACTGGTCAGTGTCCCACGGGGGGTGCTCGTCGAAAACCATCAGGGATGTGTGAAAGATATGTAGGAATATCCGTCCCTGGCCGGAACGTCGCAAAAAACACCAATGTCAAGATATCCTCCGGTGGCTGCTGCATTTGTGACTGAGGCATTTACCATGTCTCATATCACTGTGATATTTTGTCCGACATGATCAGAACACATTAATTACTTGTTCTGGCATGGAAAGTGAATGATAGTAATTTGGAGAACAACGTTGATTGCCTTCCGTGCAGTAACGAGTGAATGAGCTTCCGCGTCCATTCTTGCTGATTGATATTTCAAGGCATCCGACCATACCTACCAGAGGGACACGCGGTTGAGTGAAAGCAACAAGACTTAGAACCATACCACCGTCCATTTCAATATGTAAATCAGGAGTTGTGCCAGGATGATGGGACTAGGAAGATTTAAAATCGTCTTGACATTGAACACTTGAGTGACAGGCGACGGATGAGGTTTCATTTAAATAAACTATATCAACAAAGTATGAACTTCCTGTGTGTATTATTTAAATGTAGATTCTCAGTATGGATTACTTGTTAATGTTGTGTTTCACATACTCTTCAAATCTGTTGGGAGAATTGCATTGTACACGATGAGATTTTCATTTTATTGAGTACCTGCTCATGAACTCTTTGCCATATTTGCAATAAAATCTTGTCTAATCCAATAACGTGGCTTAGAGAATCTAGTCTGAGTGAACCATAAACTGTCCATGTTTGGCTTTCACGGATATTCAGTCGTTCATCCAGACACTTTAATGTAAAGGAATAGTACAGTAAATACGAGATCCCTACCGTGGCCTTGTGAACTCTACCAATCCAAACTACATGTACCATTAGCTTTTGTCAGTGGTAAATCAGCAAACAACACGATGGATTGAACTGGGAGGAACCCCACTGGCAGACGCCAATTGATAGAAAAAGCTTTCACGTCCGGTTATACAGCAGCTACATGTGTACACTGGAATCTGGCTTCAGCCAGCTAACGGCTTCGAAGGATTTAAATAGTTGATGGACGATCATGTTTGTTACTTTTTTGATGGGGATTTAGCACAGTGTGCGCGCTTTCCCTCGATGCTGGCGATGTTGCCTTATGTGGAGGCTGCTGGGGTCGAATCCCGGTACTTGTCGGTATAAGCTACTGACCATCATAGCAAACCTATGATTTTTGTTACTTTTTATCGGAACCCTGCCGCTTCGTTTGGCAGCTAGGCATACTTCGTATACTGTGGCTTCACTCATTGCTGTGGGAAGCTCGTGAAATTGCGTCGTGGCCTCAGAAAAACTGCCGTTGTTTGATTAGGACGTGGAGATCCACCAAATCTGACCAAGGAAGGACTCGAGGTGTGAGTAGGCCCCTACACAGTGTGGTGTTGAACAGCGATCGATTCTTTGGACAGAAAGGAATGGAAGGAGGGAAGCAGAAGCAGCACTTGTTCTCAGACTCTGAATGACTTGGACTACCGGTTTTGTTTGGTATGATGATCTACTGCTAGATTTCAGCTAGACATGCGCTGAGATTGGCCCTACAGATACCGCTAAGATTGGCCCTACAGGAAATCCTTCTCGCATCATGCATCATACTTCCCACACCGTTCTGAAGTTGTGAAAAGAAACGCTGCCACGATTGCAGTGGTGAAAGCGATGGCTGTCCCAGTTGCAACAGAAACTAGCTTCCAATGGACTTGGATTAACTGTACGTATGCCTCCTTTAACAAGGCTTGCCACAACCCTCCGTCGCAGCCGACGACAGTTCTCCAATATTAATGACTAATGGATATGCTTATCGATGTTGGCGACATGTGTTTAATTAATAAAGCTTAATCAAATAGTTACTATTGACTTCGCTATTAGAAGAAAAAAATTAACTGACGGGGGGGGGGGGTGGCCTGCAGCGTTGGTTCTGTGTGTGCACTGACGGGACACAAGGTGGCCTACAAGGTTCTTTATGTTGACGCTTTTCGCTTGAACGAATTGGGAAAAAAATGTTTGGTGTTGGTTCTTTCTAATTTATGGACGCCCCAGTGAGCTGGAATACGGAGATGTAAAACTGTACAGTTGTAATACGCAGACGAAAATGTGTAGTATGTGATAGCGTTTAATTAATGATATAGGAAAGGATTATTACCAGTGTCGTCAGGATAAGCCTTGGTAATCCGCATATCGCCAATGGATTATCCAGTATGATACGACAGTTATTGGAATGAAGAATTCACCGCTGTCGAAACAGAAATTTACTTGGATGTTTACACTAGGAGGTGTGATAGAGACCTGTGAAAATATACATTTAAGCACCTACATAAACTGTTAGAGGGGAAGTACATCATATTTTTGATTAAACTGGCAATCAACTGTCTTCAAGGAAAATACTAATAGATACTTGTCAGTATTATAGCTGTCAACAGGAAAGTTGTCCACACACCGTACCAAATCAACGACGAACGTGAGGTTGATCATACAAGGACCTACCGGGATGCACTGTATAATAGACAACAGCTTATCAGGATACACTGTTTCATATAGAAGAGTCATCGAGGATTGGTAGCTGGATGTATCAAGATGATCCAGATCAATGCAATCTGAATTTCCGCAGTGCAGTTTGATGCTGACACATACTTGATTAGAAGACCAACATCTGATAAGAATGCATAACGGTTGGCTCTGGTTCTCACAACAGAATGTCGCCGACAAGGTCAAGGAGCGACACTGCGTTCCTTTATATTGGAAGATGTGAGTATACAATGTTTTCGGTCAATTTTCTTAACTTCCACTGTAAGCAGCCGGACCTAAAAGAAAGTACCCCCGCCCCCACTTTTTTTACAGTTGGGCGTTCGACCTGCACATTACTTGCATTAGCATAATTCAACGCACTATTGGATAAAATACGGCGTGGCCGATCGATCCAATAAGCAACATGTCAGAACACATATTAGTTCAGCGAAGGGTAGATAGATGGCAGAACAGAATACTGAGCAATGTGAATACGAGCAACACCATAAAACGATTTTTTTTTGTATTTTTGTGACATAACGTCCACTCACTACTTGGAACTTGTTTTTGCTCATGTGTCCAAAGGTCTAAATGTGCAAATGTTTGATTTTAGGCTTAGATTAAGAGGAAGTCGATTAAAACCTTATCTGAAGTATGTCCCAGGCCTAGAGATAAACCAACATTAGGTTGTAATAGGCCTATCATCCAGATCTTGTGACAATATTTGTCTTAAAGATCCCAAAGTAAATCTCAAAGTCTCATGGTATTTTCTCTTTAACTGACCTCTCTAATGGGACCACCTCTCACTGAAGACCACCATTTGTCAGTCCAGAAGGTGTCTTCATAAGAGGTTCCACGAGACTTTGATTATTAGGCCTATGGAGTGTCAGTCCAGTCAAACTTCCATAAAAGAAGCTAACATTGCATTTACTAAAAATTATCTTCTACAAATATTGGGCCATTCTAATATTTGCTGCGCCCGACAGCGTTGAAATCAATCAATCATGCAGTTTACTTGGCTAATGCGATGAAAATCGATACTGGGTTATCCCCGCAAAAATAAAATCTACGCCTCCACATCATTTTAATCGATAAATTCTGGGGCTGAAGTATAAACTGTCCTTGAGAATGCCACAAACAACTCTCTGTAAACTTCTGCCAAACCATCGACTGGAGACCATTCACTATAACTCTGTAAATGATAATAAGTTGACAAGAATAAATAAAAGGAGGTGAAACTAATGAAATGAAAAAAAATGCCATGGCGGATTCGAACCTCTGGCCTTCAGTTTAGGCCGCTGAGGCACATGTAGGCCGCTGAGGCACATGCATTCTTTGGGGCAAATCATCAGGTACAACCTTGCCAAACTCGTCCCCAGTGGGTTTACGTTCCTACAACACCACTGGAAAGGGCTGACGACTTCAGGAATACTGCGCATGCGCGATATACTAATTTCGAGGCAAATCACACCGAAGCTGGCACCCGCGGTTTGACGTTCCCAACAAAACTATTCGTTCGAAATTGCTCTAATACTTAAACAACTTCGTGTTTTGGGTGTATTATATGGTTCTTTAGGCATATATGATCTTTTTCAGTCATCGAAGAACGAAATATTGTGGGAAACAAACATTTTGGCACGCTGCCAGCGGTTGTCCAGAAATTTTGGACAAGTCGCCAGCCCTTTCCAGAGATATCCTCGGATGAGGTAAATCTGGGTACGAGATTGCAACCTTGCTATCAAGGCCTCTTGCCCAGAAAAGCATTGAGACAAAACGTTTTATTCTGGTCAGTGGTTTTCAAATAACGTTTCAAGAATATTGAAAAAAATCCGGCATTATGCTAATGATACCGGTACAAAAATTCAATTGTTGAAACATTCATCTGTCAGGGAGCTCTTTGATTGGTTGTTTACGACGGTACGAATAAGACCTGGTTTGAGGTTATTTTCACCGTGACGGTACGAATAGCCAGTGCGTTATGTAAATTTGCAGTGGGTTGGAAGTAAAATTGATTATCCATCAGTTGATGTAAGATAAACCGTTAGACAAATCTAGAAAAAAATCTGAGCAAATTTAAATAGACGAATTTTAATATGGATGATCTTAAACCTTTGTGAATATGCAGACAACAAATATACAATACAAATGGTCTTCTGAGTACTTCCATGGAAAAAGTATTGAATTAATCTGGTTATGTTATTGAATGCTTCAATTCAACCGTGTGAGAGCCGGAGTATAGACGCTCCTATAGAAGGTATAATTTATTTGTTATTAAAAATGTAATAGCGAAATCAAAGCCCGTTGTCAAAGAGCATCTGAGATCATGGCTATTCATTCTGATGGCAGGAGACTTGGCATATAAAGATATATCGTCCATTATTTAACATTTTGATATCCCGTTCACTGTTTGGAATCAGCGGGGTTCATTCGTGCTGTGGTGTTTGTAATGAAAAGCGAAAGGCATTGAGGAACGTTATAGAAGTTCATAACAGAAAGGCCGTTCTTTGAGTGAAGTGTACCAAAGAAAGACTGGTATTTCTACAACGTGTTCTATATAGCCGAGGAGTTTTGATGTTAATTGGTAGTCTTATGGACTTGAAGAGTTGGAATAGTGAAGCTTGGAAGACGGAGACTCAAGTATGTTACCGAAGTAAACAAACTCCTATTTCCATATTTCAATCAAGGATAGACAACTGGACAACATATTCAAGCCATTACTGATGGGCTTAATATGTGACACTGGGTCGGACTGTCTCCCTTCGTGTAGTATACGAGTAGCTTCTTCCAATCAAGGATAGGACGTGATATCAAGTGACTTTCTGTGATTGGAAACGTATCTTTCTAATGACTCCTGGTCATGGTATATGGCAATGAGACGAATCACCGCGACTGTCTTGGAGTTCCAACTACATGTAGCCACTGGACAACATACTCAAGCCATAACTGATGGGCGTAATATGTGACACTGGGTCGGGCTGTCCCCCTTCGTGTAGTATACGAGTAGCTTCTTTCCTTGGCTCAAGCGAAGCAAGAACGACCAGCAAGTCATCGATGAGATCAAGTCATTTCCCCAACAAGTTGTCGTTGTGAAGCTGTTGGTCGTAAACAAGGAGTTCCACCTAGAGCCGACATGGCAAGGCAGGTCATCGATTAAAAGACGGGTATGACGACACGATAAAGTAAATGTAATGACAAACGTTGTAAAAACTTTAATTTTATTACCTCCCTGCTAACATGCTCTGTCGAGAAATAGCACAGTAGCCTATGCTTGTGTATCACACCAGTCCCTGACCAACCAGTGACTTTGCCAAGGTCTCGTACAGTCAGTTTGTAATTTGCCACCGTTGAGAGTTCATTATCAATTCAGTCACGGCAAGGAAGGCGCTTATAGATCGATCATGACAAGTGTTGACGATTTATTGGGCCGATGCACTACATGAACATATACTTAAAGATAATATATCACGACTTTATTGTTTACATTTAATGTTTGTAAACATGGATGTTTACATCATGTTATTTGGACTTTTTGGGACATGACAACCCACCAAATTGAATCGTTTTGGTGTCAAGAGAATTTTTAGAGGGGCACACCACCAACAAATTACCCATAAGACAATAAAACACTGGACATAAACAAACAAAATGTAAATAAACAATGATTTTCGTGGCCCGCGAAAATACCCGTGATATATTATCTTTAAGTGTTTTTTGAAGTCAGATAAGACACGTACTCAATTGACGTTGTGTGTACACGAATCGTGTTATTAGTGTCTCTATTTTGGGAATTGGATAACTATCACGATATCGCCTTACTTGACTTCGACGACTAATCACCGACGCTGCGGATAGGCAGAATCAAGGTTCGTTGCTTCGGCTTCATGTTCCACTGGACGCTGCATGCAGGGATCTGAAACTGCTTTCATTGGAGAGACGAGTGCTTGGGATCGACTGGCGACGAACTGCCGCGACTTCAGATCACGGGAACACGTCTAGACTCAACGCCAAGGATGTTACAGATGCGATTTTTACGCAACAGAACTCCAACATGGATCTGGGTGACGAAATAGACACCGAGCCAAGAAACTTCCTTATGAGAACACGTGACCATTCGAACTCCCCTAATTGGGTGGAGGATCTTATAGACAAGGTATGAGACTGCCGAGCACGAGCAACCGTTCTCTTCATGACAAGCGGTTTGGCTAAAGATCACGTTTCATCGGCAACTACAACTGACGGATCTCGGAGCGCCAGGAAGGCGAGGGATGTGGACTTTGTACACAAACGGCAGAACAGAACAGGACTGAACACCCGGCAGAATAGATGAGGACAGAACTCCTTGCTCAGTGGACGTAATTAATCATTGAAGTCATCTAGCAGGAGTGGCTGTGTCCACTGCTGAGGTTATTCATCTCAGAGAACACGAAACCATTTAGGGTTTATCACTGCAATCAACCTTGAAGGCTGAAGTGCTCATATTGAACCAGCGGATCGCCAAATGCCAGCAGGGAAAGGCAACGATGGAAAACTGCTGATTGACCTTTAACCTATAGCGATGGACAACGTCATAATACTCAGAGGAGAAAACTACACCCATAACCAAGATATTTGGAATATCTAGTTATAAGAAATTTAAAAGAAACTAATTTCTCCAGGGATTTCGATATATTTTTATGTCTGATATCCGCCGTATGTCGTGGATTCAATTAAGAAGATAATTCAGGTTTAAGCACCACGGACTAAATCATCACAGAATAATTTAGTATCGTCATACAAATCGGTATAATATAACTTGATTGCACTGTCGTGTAGCTCGTTAGAGCAGATTCTAAGGAGAAGAAATTGAACGTTTCTATCAGCCAACCTGATGAATTCTATTAGAACCCGTTGGAATATTCAATGAAGTACAAAAACGCATTTGGTAACGAACAACTGAACAAAAAATCGTATTCTGTTCGATAATCAATGGCGGGATCTAGATCTTGTCAGGAACTTTCATTTGGAGTAGTGGCAGTTCTCTATAACCAATAGCAACTCAACCATTGTTGATCAGAAAGCGAGTGACACACTCAATAGTCGTGTTATCATTTTTATTAGATTGCTTGTCACCCGTTGCTATACGATCGGATTTGTTCCTGTTAGTGAACTAATGCAACTTCAATTGCCTGTTTCGATTTGTAAAGTACTCTAAGAAGGAAAACGATATTGGTAATGTTCACTATTACTGCAACTGCAACGAGAGGGAAGTGACGGTGGCCAGTTAAGTTGGTATCTAAAACCTTGGAGTACTGACCAAATGATTCTAGTGATAGGTTAGGTCAACTGGAAATACTCTTTAGCATCACGCTTTAAGTCGAAGACACAGTCGCCGTCAATTTCTGCATCTGGCTCGTCACAACTTTCAGAGGAGGCTAAGGCAACAAGTGCATCTGGAATACAAAATAGTGTACTCCTGCTCATCTCATTACGTTTTGGTTTGCCATCGAGCTCCACTCGGGGTACGCTCGGACCCAACGGCCTCAAACCCATCCAACTTATCTTTGAGAACATCAGTTGGTTCGAGGCCGATACCACTGAGGAATATTGACACTCGGGGAAACATGCTAACATGATACCATAATCTTAAACTGACTTGGCCACTGATTTCTTTCGTCGATTAAGTGAAACTCTTCGGACGCAAATTCCACTCAAGGAAGCAAACCTTTCCTTACACAGCAAAAAGAGATGCAGGCGATATTTCCTTGCTTGACAAACGTCGATTACCACGATTGGACGTTGATTATCTTTGACGCAATTTTGACTCAACAACGTCAGCCTTTCTTACACCTCATAGGAAGGCAGAGGAGAAACGCCCTTTCTTGAAAAACATTGATAATAAATCTTCTCTGAACAATGACCTTAACAGAGAACTCTAACGAAGTTGTATTTGTCAACATGACGAAGTCAAAACGGATTAAGTTTCTCACCGAATCGGATGAGATTTATGAATCAAGCAGCTCCTGCAGCTTGCCCATTATCCCTCATGCTTATAATCAGATTGAGGATGCAGAGACCCGCAGGTAGGTACGATGTGTACTAGCACTAAACGAAGTCTGGACTTCTCCTGCTTACACGACAAAAAAGGCGGGCGTAGGTTAGCCCGGGTCTACGAAGTCCGGACGTCCTAAACCCGGGTGACATGAGTTGTAGGTCTAGTTCGAGTCTGAACTTGACCCGGGTTTCTACTTCAGGTGCAATTATCGGCACCAGCGACGCAGTTGGATCCTATAAGAACTATGACTGAACCAAACCAGTTGGCGGACGAGGTGAAAGCTTCAATGCGCCGTGAGTGAATTCTAGTAGGTTACTCATTCAGCGCATGTACAATGCATTATACGGTACATTCAGTGCATATTACATGTCATAGAATGGCGAGCAAGGGTAGGCCAAGTCCTTTCACCGATCTTTTCAGAATTCTATTTCTCATGTTATGGAGACGTCAACAGCCTAATTGTATCCACTATAATATCAGATTGTCTCTTTTTGCAGTCCCACGGGTTATTTTGGTGCAAAATCTCACGTCAATCATTGCTCGGACAAGCATCTATGTGAAAATAGAAATAGGGTTTCCAAGGTGAAAGACATTGAAAGACCAGACATTGAAAGACATTGAAAGACCAGACAAGCATCTGGTAGAAAATGTGGTGTCTATGCTAATTACAAACAATGTACTTTATTCTTCAAGAGAATATCCCCGTTAGGGTTCCCAGGAACTATGGAGAACGTACACAGCTTACTCAAGCATTTTTTGGTAAATTTGAAATTTGTTTTGGGCAGAAGACGCCGACACTAGCAGACGAAGGTAATGGGAATATCAATCCGCTCAAAGCTAACTTTC
>NMRB01001925.1:104193-133304 GCA_002633025.1 Notospermus geniculatus | reverse complement strand
CCCCCCCCCCCCCCAATGTGTGCTATTTGGCAAGGATTTGCACCTGCAACCTCCTGCATGAGGCAGTTATCCCACTACCATCATTTTCCCATGAAGTTCTTTTCCACGAGTCCTGCATTTTTGTCAAGTTTATTTCCTCTTGCCTCAACCAATCCCATTGCTTCTTGTATTCTCAGTTTCAAAATAAGGAAGTTTAGTTCACTTGGGCCTTGATTGGTTTTCCATTTCAAAGATTCTGCGAATGTTTTCATTTTATAAACCTGCAGAGACGTACATTCATTTCAGCTATTGAGTGGTAAAGCTGTTAATCCTTTCCTCTATTGTGACGAGTTCCTGCTTTTGTTTGAGCGAATCACATTCTTCAGACGAGAGTGACCATGTAATTTGTGACTCTTGACAAGTGGCTTTTTCATTCACTTCTGGAATCTCCACTAGAAAGTGCTTGAGGAAGACCCCGGTTGGAGTCGAAAATTTGCAAAATACGGAGACGCCTCTACTTGTACTATCTTGACAAAGAAAGGTATCTGTCTAGGCCTATTCATTTTTCCCTAATAATGAGGAGTTCTAAGAAATATGTGTGAAATGATGGGAGTGCCTGCGTAAGGAAGGCTTTGTCTTCATCACCCATGTCCTGGTCTTTGAAATAGAATCAGTGAAGCATAAAGGCAGACAGTAGGCCTACGACTAGACCCTTTGGCCATTGTATTGGTCATTTGTCGTGAATTATTGTCAAGAAATTGTGTGTCTGTTCAGTACAAGTAAGGATGGATCATTTTATAGGCCTATTTCAAATCTATTCTTCATGCGTACAGACAGTGTGACATGTGTGATCACAATCTGAGGAATAATTCGGTTATTCACAGACTCCGGCAATCTGGCTTCCATAATCTTTTCCTGGTCGATCTTATGTTGATTTGGCACTGACAGTGTCAGTTTGAAAATTACATGCGATTTATCTGGTAAGTTTGAAGTGTGATTGGGATATCATATCCAAATATTTGCATGTACAAAATATCGTGAGTCCAGCTTGCATTGTGTTGAATTTATTGGAAAATGCTTAGGGAGGTAATTTTTGGGGCCATCCGATATAATGCATGGAGAATGAATGGCCATGTCGTCATGCCGGAGAACTAGTAGGGCACCATCTTTGTTGGAAAGCTCTATAATACTCATTTATTCATGAAGGTATGTGAAAGGTTTTCCTTGACCACCTCACCTTTAAGCCTAGTTCATACTTCAACGCGTGACCATCGTCGGTGACGGATCTCGCATTCGACGCTGACCCCGTTGCGTGATTTGGTCAGCGTCTGATCGCGAGGCTGTAATTACTTGAATCATTTAATAACGCGTCGCTGTCGCTGAAGTACGCTGGAATATGAATCAAATCCGCGAAGTCGGCGTCCAGATTTTCATCGTGCGTCGGACACCAATGGTCGTACGTCGAAGTATGAACTAGGTTTTTCATATGGTAAGCACCAAAGTTTTGACATGGCAAGTCGCATATTGCACTAAAAAAGTGCAAAAATGAGTTCAGTTATTCACAATAATTGTCATTTTTCCAATCCGCCTCCAGCCGTATCATCACGAATCTGGAACAATGACAATTAATCGTGATTATAATCGGCAGTTCGTCTGCGCCTGTGTGATTGAAATGAAATCACAGACAAGGACATCCTCGTGGAATTGATTAGAAATTATCTGCTTCCTATAGGACTTCATGACCTTGTTCATTGCATTAACCCATTAGGCCCCAGCATCCTGTGTTGTGGAGTGACGTGATGGAAACATCATTGACTGTATTTGTATTGTGACCCGTGCCAGCAAAATGAGTCAGAATGCACAAAGAAGACCCAAAGTGCACCAACAGATTGTTGATTTAAGTATTGTCTGACTGGCCATTGTGAAATTTATCTCAGTCAATTTCTATAATTGTTGTCCATGGTGTCACCTTGGGTTTTCTTGGTATGGTTACGTGGCTGCAGATTGCCAGGGGAACACGACGGCAGACCAATTTAATGTCAATCATTTGTGTCTTTTAAAGCGTGAATGGAAAAGGTTATAAAACTCACTTGCCTCTGTGCATGTAACTCGCGGTCCATAACTCGCGTGCGGAAACGCTCCAATGGAAAGCCACCCTCAATGATGTACACTTAATCATTTCAGGAGAATATAAAAAAAGGTCCTCGCAGATTCACCCTACCTTCACCTGAGGGGGAAGATTTACCGACAATCCAAGAGGCATCGTTAGAAACAGGTGGAACTGACTTCGTGTATGAGAATACACAAACTCGTCAGGGACAACACCAAAATGGCTACGGAAGGCAGGGTTCTCGTACTGCTATGAGCAAGCTGACCGAGGAGAACCACACACAGCAGAGATGGAGTAAGGGGCCGGACTCGGATCTTGACAGTTCATGCGTATCGGAAGATTCAGCGGACGGTGTATTTTATGACGACACGTTACTCGCTTCCGCACTTGGCGACAGCAGAGACTCTAATCAACATAAAGCGTTATGTAGGACAGACGGGCATGGAGCACTCGGCAGACGACCTTCACACGTAAAAGAAGTCGTTGACAGTTTTGAGGAATCAGACCCGTTCCGCCGAATGAGTGTGCAAAGTCAGGCGACCGGTGGGACTTATGGGACAGTAGCATTTTCAACAGCAGGCTATGCCCAGGATATAACTATGGAACATTCTGGTAATATTTCTCCCGGGCAGAGGAAAGCCAGCGAACCAAATTTTATGGATCAGTTACAGGACGCGATCCAGAAACGCCAGAACATAAAGGATGGTGCCCACTCCATCTATGATTTGGAATGTGAAGTGAGGATGAATGGTGACCACTCGCGTGAAGATGTGTCGCCCTATCACACTCTATATTCTCGAGGTAAGAACATACGATGACATTTTTTTCCTCAGTTACGGAGGCTTTGCAGTGACGTCATCCTGGCGGCCATTCTGGATCAGGCCTTTCCATTTGACGGGCGCGAAAATGCATGCGCTTCGCAAACAATTGGATTTCTATTGTTTGCGAGGCGCATGCATTTTCGCGCCCGTCAAACGGAAAGGCCTGCTGGATGACACAGGGCACAGAGGTAAGAGCCGACCATGATGCGAATTGCGTGAAGTGTGCCATGTCATTTTCTGACGTAATGTCATTAGGGCATGCACGGCTCATTTTGCTGCGTCTCTCGTGTCCTCCAGCATGGTGGCTTGTGACGTCATTTGCAAAGCTTCTATAAGGGAGCAAATGAAAATGAGGTTCACTATCACCATTGCGCTGCGTCCGTCATCGTGAACTAACAGGGATGGTGCATTTCTAACCGCTTGGTTTAAAAACTTGAAACTTGGTTTGGTATGTAGACATTTCTCCAGGCATTTATCAATTAGAATCTATTTAAGTCGGGGATTTTGAGTGCGGAATGAATCTGAAAATCCAGGTTTCAAGAGGTGCTCATGTCGGGACTCTCGGTGATGCCTGGCGCTCGCCATTCACGTGAATGTGTAGTCTCACCTGATGAGGATACTAATTAAAGAATTTCTGACCCTCGTGCTGCGATCTAACAGGTGTTGTGGAGTGTTCCAATGTGAGGGCCCTTCAGTCAGTTCAGCTTTAGAATGCAAAAAGCTGCTGTACATTTATGCGAGTTAGTGTGGATCCATGTACAGAAGTTTTGGGCAAACTGGAAGCATCTGATATTGTGGAATGCGTTTCACATTGACTTGACATGTTTTCTCTGTACATCAGTCCCCAAAATCATTGAAGAATAATGACACCAACTCGTCAACTTCAGTTGAAACCATTTGGTACATCAGGTCTGTATATAAATGTGTTTATACATAAGTTTGGTGCTATGAATATATCGAAATTTCTGGAAGTATTAGATCCATATATTGGAATCAAATGAAGGCCTATAGTTGTGATGGTTGGAGGTCCTTTTCTAATGGATTATAAATTTGGATAACGCATCTTCAACTTCCAAGACTGAGTTTTCAAAAAGGCATCTGGATGCACCTGATATAGGTGGCAGTTCGAATGCTATGATCGAGGGACTAGAGTATACTTACTGGATCATGTGTAACTGTTTGGAGTGGTCCTGCATGACTGCAAGTTCTGGCCTCAATCGGTGAAATAATTGTCATGACTGGCAGCTCCTTTCTGGACTATATACAGCTACTTTTGTTTTTATGATTGTCTGATTGTTTCTGTGCAAATCGTCACACTGTGATTCAGAGTTGACACTGCTTGGCCTGCGACTGAGCTCTCTGAGCTATGTAGGCCTAATTCTTATGGGATTTACAAATATTTCTGGGACAGTTATTGTGGCATTTTGCAAGTTTTCCCCTCAAAGTTACTTGGGATTATTGTCCAGGGACTTTAACTGTATCATTCATGTCGGATAGTGAGAATATTTTGATGGACTGTTTTCGAGGTGTTCTGCAGGGTTTCTCCTCAGTCAAAGACACTTTTAATTGTTCTCCGGGGACTTTGATTTTGTGATTGCTATCCAGGGACTTTGATCATTTTGGTTATGACTCAGTGGAACCCAAAATATAGCAAAACAAACGCCATCATGCATAAACCTCCGATAAGAGGTCGTTCCGTATCGGACCCGGAGCCATTATATGACATGCCACCACCAATCCCCGAAAATGAGCCAGTGCCAGTGGCGGCCCGTATTGGGTCCCTGCTGCGGCCTGTTCAGAGGAGGGCAACGTACTCCAAGTTCTTGTTCCATATTAGGAATGTCGGGAAAGCGCTCGAGGAAACTATGGTTAAGGCGCAGGAGGATTGTATTCGGGTAACGTTTCTTGATGAAAAGTCGAATGATGGTAGGTCTCCCAAAGAAAGTGTATTTTGCAGTATACCCTGTCTGCACTGTGGGACGCTAACATCTTGCTGTGGTACATGTATCAAGACTTGGAAGAATTACTATGATTTAATAGCGGCTGATGAAATCTTCAATCAGTCATGATGTATCCTGAACTAGAAAAATGAAAGATCTCATAAAGTCGTCTGTAGAAAATTTATCAATACAACTTTTACACACACGCCAGCTATTTTTGCATTCCCAGGACGTAGATTCTTGTCAAGAAAACTGTGAAATTTTTCACTTTTGTTTTCATTTTCAGTGGCATGTTCATTGGTGCATGATTTATCAATTAACAAAAAAAGTGGCGGAAATCTGCATAATTTGATGACATCTTGGATGTCAAGTGATAGATACACTCCTGACCTGATTTGTGATCTCTTGCTATCAAACAAATGTTTCTGTGCCATGTGCATCATGTATTAGGCCTGCACTTTATTTGTTGATCTGATAATGTCTGATTTCATTTCCATGGGGGAAAATCTATTGTTTTGATTAAATATCACTTACGTGCGGAATTTCATTCAGGTTTAAAAAGCAAAGTACCGGTAGATGTGATAACCACTCGGCTACATGTATCAAGGCTCGCCACTGTGTACCATGTCTGAAGCAACTCTAATACCCACCGCACACGAGTGCAATTTTGTCTCCAACTATGGAGATTTTTGCCTCCTACGTGCAAATGTCATCGTGTGCGGTGGTCGGAGACGGAGGCGGAGACGGATTTTTTTGCCTCCAAAGCAGATCAAACATGTTTGATCGGAGGAGACAAAAATCTCCTATGGAGGCAACGTTGTCATCGTGTGCGGTGGTTGGAGGCGGAGGCGGAGACGGATGCAAAACATTCTGACCAATCAAGAGACGTGGTGACGTCATTTTATAGCGTCATGATGACATTGTTATATTAATGACGTCAAACATGTTTCCATTCGTTCCGGATTTTTTCGGTGACGAATGACGTCACCATGGTCACGCCGCATCTACAGGAGACAAATTTGCACTCGTCTGCGGCGGGTGACGCACCGTGTGCGGTGACAGGATGCTGAGACAAAAATCTCCTATGGAGGCAACGTCGGAGACAAAATTGCACTCGTGTGCGGCAGGTATAATATTGAGTGTCTTGGAATGACTCTCACCTAGATTTTCACCATTCTTGCCTGTCTTACAGAGCAAGCCAACAGATCAACAGAGGAAGAAGACCCTGCGTATGTTTTATATGACGATGCCCACAGAGGAGACGACACGCCTCCACCAGGGGAGGCCACTGACCTGGTACAGTCCCGCGGGGAGAACTTCGGTGAGGAGGATGAGCCCATCTATCAAGATCCAGCGGGTAGGTCAAAGGTCATGAAGAAATCATGGCGTCCAAGTATAAACATAATAAAGTTCTGTTTTAGGCCTTGAAAGGGAGCCTTCCAATGATCCTGTGTTGTCTTGACATAAAATTCTGCAGGGCTCACATTTGGGGGCGATGTGGGCGACGTGGGGCGAAAATTTCGCCCAAAATCGCCCAAAATAATTCCCAGGGAGACATAAAGTCGCCTAAATTTTTTTTTTTTTTTTTAGGGGAATATGATCCCCTCTGAAGCTTTTTCTGCACTCGAAATGCCCAAATCCGCTCCTAAATGCCCTAAAATATCACTATTAAGTGTTAATTTCTTGCAAAGAGGCTGAAATCAAACAACTTTGTTAGATATGTCGTCCACAAACTTTATGTGAAGTCACCCTCTTGAGAGTGAAGTCTCCCAAAATTTTGAGGAGGGAGACATTATTTCTCCCTAATTTTAGACCCAAGTGTGAGCCCTGATTCTGCTTTCAAGACTTAAGGGACCCTACAGGCAGCCTCCACAAACTTTGAGGAGGCTGCCTGTAGGGTACCTTTAAGCACCTCAAAATGCCTTTGATGTGCTCATTACGCCAATTGATTGGCATGAAAATCTAACTGACATACATTGCAAGTAAAATACATGTGCACGAAACATCAACATTTGAGCCCAAATCCATAGGTTGTCAGTTGCTAGCGCCACCTGTGATGAAGTGACCGTACTGATATGAGCCTAGCAGCTAGCTGCCTATAGGGTCCCTTTAATGAGGATATCTATGATCTGGGTGTTTGAGTATCAAACTTTTCTCAGCATAAAATTATGTTTTCAGCCCTTGAACGGGAGGATTCCTATGATCCAGTGATTGAGTATCACGACTCGGACTCAGACCCGGACTACACTTGGGGTTCGACGGAATTCGACTCGTTCTCTGATGAAGAAGAAACCAAAGAAACGAGCTTTAAAGAGGAAAAGAAAGAGAGGAGGAGAAGTAGTGGTGGCTCGGTGAGCAATATATTTAGTTATTTAGATATTTCAGATACTTACGGTAAATGTTTTACAAAAGTTGCCATCAAATATCATTTTATGAATGCAAGTGCAAACTCAAGGCATTATTTCTACTTCTTGGATACCATGGGATATCAAAATGACATTATGATTTAAATCACCTTTAGAGAAATTTTGACAGGTTGTTTATAATTTCAGGCTTCTGGAATGTTTGGCCGAATCCGTCAGACAATCCGACAGATAAGAGATGAACCCGAATCTGAGGATGACGAGATGTACATCGAGTTCAGCGTCAATGAGAAGAAACATCCCCCGCCGAGCCTTCCACCGTGTCCCGATAATCTAACGCCAGATCAAAACAAAAGACGCCATATTGTAGGTTGTATCGTTGACAGTGAGAATTCCTATGTGGCATCGTTGCATCGGCTGGTAAAGGTAGGATTTTGAAATTTTATCATCCGATCTCTACCACCATGATTTTGGAGCAGTTTCTGTGACTTTCGCCCAAATGTTGTCAAAAATCCCGTGCCCAAAGTTTGCACCATCTCCAATACTGTTTTGTAAGTACATGTAAAGTTTCTCACCGTGTTTTCCAGGAATACCAAGTTCCTCTACTGGAATCCAACCCACCAATCATCAGCAGGGTCAAAGTTCGTACGATATTCTACAAGGTCAAGCAGATTTTACAGTGTCATACAATGTTCCAGATCGCTCTGTCCGGGCGGGTGTCGAATTGGGATAAAGAGGAAAAGATAGGGGACTGTTTCACTGCATCGGTACGTGTTTGGAAATATGTGAGGTCGTTTAGGAAAACCCGTCGGATGTCGCTGAATGATCAACAAGGGCTGTCAGATTACCGGTACCTGTGCATTGATCTGCTAATGTTTACCCGTTACGAAGTACATTTCAGCTATTGAAATGTGCGGGTTCACCAAGGCCATTAACACTTTCCTCAAATAGACATCGGACGGGTTTTCCTAGACTGCCACACATTTATTGTGGGCACTCCCAGAAAGGGGGAGGAGGTGAACTCCAGGAGCCAAGAACCTGCTGGCCAACGGGTCGAGGAGCTGTCTCTGTTTAGAAAAATTTTGAACAGTAGCTGTTCTTTCATGCTGACATTTGAGATGCACACTCATGGATTCTCTGTCTTTCCTCCTGGTGCCAGAACTGGACCTTTGTTCTGTCAACATTCGGAGGAGGACATACCCAACACCTCCTGGGTCAAGGTCTGATGTCATCGTTTCCCTTTCAGTTCTCCAAGTCGATGGTGCTGGACGTTTACAGCGACTTTGTCAACAATTTTTCTGTTGCGATGGATTTAGCCAAGTATTGTGCCAAGCAGAAACCACCATTTGCAGAATTCATGAGAGTAAGTTTCACCCACCCCCTGAAAATTTTGCTTCATGTGCTGTAGTGGCCAGGCTTGAGTTTCAGTACAGCGGGAACCAACACAATATAAGGCCTCAAAAAATAACATAAAATTGTCGGTGAAAGCTTGGTCCTAATTGGAATTTGCAGTACTTGACTTACATGTAAGGAGTGTGTAAAAAAATTGCTTTTAACCCAGGTGTGTCAAGAACGAAAAAAAGAGGTAGGAACGTAATTAATTGTTGAGGCTTTATATTTCTCTACTTGTCAATACTTTCAATGGCATTTTTGGATCGAGTACCGGTATCCTTACTCATCCATTTTATCTTTGTCCCTTCCTCTTTGATACTAATTCACATCCATCTATTCTGAACGCAACTCTCTGAACTCTCTCTTGCTTCACTAACTGACTCACCATTGTTCAGTAGAAAAAAGTCAATGAGTTGACACATCCACATAGCACAGGCTGATTTTGAGTGAGAGCCCACCCGGCCTGAGCCCCCTCATTTTTTGTGGAAAATCTTTGGAATTGACGTTAGGAATTTGTTATTGATCAAGAATACCTAATCTGGAACGGGCCAGCTACATGTAGGCTCCCACTTTATCTGGATCCAGGTTCTGCCCCCGACATGGATCTGGGATGTGCCCCCGTGATATTGGTGCAATGATAATTTTCCGAATTGTCACAAATGTTACAAAAAATTGTTCTATTCCAGCTCAGGCAGACGACAAGTATTGATAAGCTGTCATTGTTTGGTCTGATGGTGAAGCCAGTCCAACGCTTCCCACAGTTCATTCTGTTGCTTCAGGTATGTTATGTAGAATATCGGGTTGAGAGGAGATTGCCATAGTAGACAACTGATGTACCGTACAGTGAGAGGAAATCAGACTGCCAAGATATAACCAACATTGCGAAAGAGAATCGGCCTCTCTACCACCAGTAGCACATGACGAATGTATCCCAATGATCATCAAATCCAAAATCTCAGCAGTTCCCACTGCTTGACTCTGACAGCCCGAAGGGTACACGTCACTTGGCTCACTTGCCGAATGAATAAGATCAGCTTCTCTGTTCTTTTACATTGGATCACTGCTGATGCCAATTGGTGCTCCTCCCAGCATCCACAGCAAGCAGTCGATGTTCACTTAACCATGTCAATTTCTCCCTACCCCTAGGACCTCCTCAAACACACCAGCAAGGACCACCATGACCGCCTCGCTCTACAACTTGCCCTCACAGAATTGGAGAACCTGGCACACAGACTGAATGACAGAAAACGCGAAAGCGAGCAGTGTCACGCGGCGAAACAAGTCTTCAACAACCTCAACGTGAAATTGGTTCAGAAATCGACCGACATGGAGCCTCATTTAATACGAGAGGATGATGTGGTCGAGTCGGGAGGTCGCTTTTCAAATTTAAACATGGGTTCAAACATGTAAATAGATTCATCTTCCCCCCCCCCCCCATCATCATCAGACATCATATACGATGTCTTACTCACTCTGTTAAATCAGGAACTAGACACATAGGCCCAGTTGCACCAGCTATGCTCAAAGTTAAGTTTGAGGTTGACCTCAACTAAGTAATATGATTTGTCATACAATTTGAGGTTGAGAACGACTTTGAGGTTAGCTAGAGCACGAAGTCGACCTTAAGTATGACTGGTGCAACCGGGCCATAGATTGAATTTGCTGGCACCAACTTGTTGAATAAGAGCAGCTGTGTTAAAAATTGTTGATAAATCTGGCAATTTAACTGTTATGACTTTCAGGTTCTTACCAGGCTTTTTGTGTAAGTTGTAATTGTTGTCCAGAATGTTCCGTGTTGAATTTATTCGTCCAGACGTGTTGATGTTCTCTCATTTGAAGGAGTGTTTACCGGTATTTGTTTTGTTGCAGCTTTTAGACTGTTTACTTTGTCCTTGTGGGAATTTCTTCTTCTGTGGTGGATTTTGTGCCCTTAGAGGGCTTTCAAGATGTTTTTTGAGTGGGGAGGGAGAAACTCGTCAGGGGGCAGGCACCTTAACTCTTTGTCGTGAGCAGTATTCCATGCACAACATAAAGAATTAGTGTGACTGTGAGTGTTGCAGTGAAAAAAGGGAACTTCGTGGAAAACCCATAAACAACTTTTGATCAGGAAATTGCCCTCAAGAACATCATTCCACTTCATGAAAAGAAATTTCCGTTGAGGACATTGCATGTCATTGTTAATTTTCAAGAGTATTTTGCCAATTTGTGCTTATTTCTGCTTCATACTAATATAAAATGGGAATAGCGAAAAATGGGAAAATGGGAAGTGATGTAGAGAGTGAAATATTCCTAATAGCGTGGTTTAGCTCATTTCACAGAAGTGGCTTTGAAGGGATATGAGGCCTATTAACTCAAGTAGAAAATTCTGGGAATGTGGTCAGTTATGTAAAAGTAACGTACTGTGACGTACTACTGTTGTAGTATAGAGGTTCTTCACTGATGTCACAACGGCCACGTGACTGCAAAGAATCGGCCGTGTCAGCTGTCAAATGGCCGGCGATGATGTCAAAACTATCACGTCATGCCATTTTGATGTCATGATCTGTGTGTTGACATGCCGTGATGTCACTTGACATTTTGACGGCCAATATGGCAGCATCGTGTCGTCATGGAAATGTGACATCATGATAAGAACCTCTGTCGTAAGGGTGTGCGCTGTTCTGCCTTGTAAAGGCTCATGAATTAGATCCATGAATGTCACCTCATAATATGGATCTGCTGGCCTGAAGGAGTCTGGATTTGCAAATTGGGTCACTTTATATCTACATACGAATCTGGTCGTCTTATCGAGGCTGGCTTTTTGTGACCAAAGTTGTAAATGTTTGTTGGTTCTACTTTCACTGCATTTGTATGATCTGAATATGTTACTAATACAAATTCACACCAATTGCTTTGCACGTAGCGGCACACGTAGGTATCACTTCAAAAACACCGACTTTCTATCCGTACCAGAATATTATTTTCGTTCACGTTATTTTCTAGCGCCTCACCACTGCCACCTCCGCCGCGCAGATAAAACGCCTCCAAGGCCGAGGCTACCAGGTTGTATTTTGAAACGTAACGTTTTATGCATTTACATAATTTCTTAATCTTAGCCATTCTTTAGTCATCTAATTCATCTTTTACATCATGCAGCCTTGGTTTTGTATAACTTTAAAAGATGTTTTTGATAATGTGATTTATCATGTTTAAAATAACGTTGACCACCAATTTATTTTAGTTAATCTTTCACATTGCCATAACCTGCGAATTGCACATTTTGCTTGGTGGTTTATTCTAGTCTTTGCATTCTACTGTCATGTGCAGATCTAAGGGGTGCTTCCGCAGTTTTTGGAAAGGGGAATGAGCAGCATTTTACCAAAGTTATGCAGACTGAGCAAAATAGCCCCTCTACTCAGAGAAATTGCAGAAATTGCAATATAACGCTCAGATTTGCTCACACGAGTGTCAAAATTTTCTGAGGGAGGCCTGCCTGGGTGCCGTGGCCATCACACCTACAGTGCTTGAAGGCATCGGGCCTAGCCTAATGAATCCAAACCCGGAATTCCTAGTTTCATCATCGATTGGTTTGGGCTGGAGCTTCAGTTTAGCTCTCATGTCTGGCTTTGATTTACAAAATACTATCATACTGCTTTTCTGTAGCTTATTTTGCTAAAGTTTGTAGTGGATGAAGTGACGCTTGTCACCGCTGAGGTTATGGGTTCAATTCCATCCTTCATGTGATCGAGAGAGCTACTTTATTCGGCTGTGCAGGTTTTTTCCTGGGGGCTACAGTCTCCTCCTACTTTACAATATGAAGCCAGTTGAGTACTCCTTTGTCCCGGGTAAAAAATAACTTGCAAGAACCATGTTTTACACTGGAATGCTGCCATCTGCACTTTAAAATACAAACAAATGATCATTTGCAAAATAGCTTCCATTCACAAGTGTACCAGTATCTGTGTGTAGCAATGAAGGGATTACGGTACGTTTCTGGTGACAATTCTTCAAGAAACTCATGGACACTGCATCATGCACGAACTGTGCAAAACACATCTGCATACAGTACACGCTTCACACTGCTTTCACGTACTAGTAACATCAAATGCACGCTCATAACAAGGCCAGTGAAATGGCTTTTGGCAAAGTTTGTAAGGGTTTCACTGGTACCCTGCTGTAGTGTTGACATTAGACATGCAAGTTTTCTTCTAGAAAGCTGATCTTTGTTATACTAATCATTACTTATGATGGACGTCAAATATAAGTCAAAGCAGAGCAGTGGTCAAAATGATAAGAAATGACCACACAGGATTGAAATTAGTGTCACTGCCCCCAGGTTTGTGCAGACGGTATCTTTTGTCCAAGTTTTCCAAAAGCCTTGGAAATGTATTGGAAAAAATTTGAAGAAACATTCTTCAGATGGTTCACAGGAACAATCTTTCTTCAAATATTTTTCAGTCAATTGCACAGGAAGTGAGAAAACTTTGACAGAAGATGCCATCTGCAGAACTCGGGATAGAGGAGTTGATACAGAGGTGTCCTCATGATAGAGGTGTCCACTAAGGGAGGTTTAACACTGTTTCTTATTCATTTTAGGTGTACAACAACAATGGCACCATGGTCAAATCGAAACCACGGCGACTGATTATGCTCAACGACACTCTCCTTTGTGCTGGAGTCCATTTCCGAGAAACCGATATGGGAAGGTTTGAGAAGTACCACCTGAAACTGAGCGTACCGATCCATAACGTGATTGTGAAGGATACCGTTATTACACCTGACACCAAGGTCGGGGTCAAAGGTCAACTCGGCCGGATTACAATCTGCTCTGTCAGGCCAAGTGAGTATTGACAAATCGACAAATACCTTCAAGATGTCGAGTAATAGAAATTGAAATTGCAGGCAAAATATTACATTTTGGATAGTAAAGGGCAGAACTAATGACAGCAGTTTTCTGCATTTCTGGCAAGCAGTCTGACACATTAGCAAATTAAAACGAACTGTAACTGTCGTATATTGCAGAAAATGTTCGAAGATTCCATCTCTCCCCTGGTAAAGTAGATTTGGTGTACCGGTAATCCCTAACTCGGGCATACTTTCCAACCTTTCAAACATTCTGGAGGGGTTCTTTGCATGTTTAATCCGTCACTTACAGATGCTGAAACATAACTTACCTCTTCTCCTTTTCATTTTCTGAGTTTCCTAATAATTTCAATTTACTTTGTCATTAGTTTACTTACTTTACTTAACTCACTTTATTTCATTCTGTTTCTTTATTTTTGTGCATCATCTTACTTTTCTTAACATTTACCTCATGCATATCAGTTTGGATGTTTACGGCTGTAATCATGATAACATTGCGCACTTCCAGAAGAAGTAGGATGTAGGGCCTATAAGCCTATTGCCTGTTAAAACTTTACAGTCAGATGTCAAATCCATTGTTCCACATCCATCTACCATCATTCCAGAACGCCCAGATAAAGGATCAGAAGATTTGTACCGAGAGTTAGACCATCTTCTCCATGATTTCACCATCATCAGCCAGATGTCGTCGTTGGTCTCATCACTCAAGTGTTCATACGAGGTGAGGATGGTAACTCGTTTAACTGTCTCGCTGCAAGTACCCGGTTGTAACCGGTAAGAACAGACATCTGCCTATACCGGGCCAGTATCGGCAGATGTCTCTGAACTGCTAGTAACTGGTCATACCCGGGTACAAACAAATATCCCTAGACTGCCATTGCTTGGTTGTACCTGACTCTAAGTCAGATTCGTTGAAGTTGACTGTCAAACTTGTCTCTACAGAAACTTAATGAAGAACTTCTTCAAAACATGTCGAGGGAAATCCAAGTGGAAATCCAACGGTTAGATGATCACTTGAAGACAATGGACAGTTCGGCCCTGCAGCTCGTCTTCAGATCAAAGTAAGTCAGTTTGGACTTGTCGGCCTTGCCAACTTCAGAGCGATTTATTACTGGTTTTGTGGGGACGGATCACATCATATGCTTATGCCATGGTTTTTGCTTTATTTTAGGTCTGGTCATAAAGAGCGTGTTCACATACAGATGGATTCTCCAGAAGTCAAACAGAGCTGGTTGGCAGATTTGAGAACAGCACAATTGGCTGCATGTAAGGATTTGACATTTACTTCAAGGTCATACAGTGACCTTCATTTCAAGGTCATTGTACGACCTTGAAGTACTTCAAGTTCACTCTGCATGTTGCGTAGTGTTTTGATGGGTGACAAAATGTCAGACAGAGATTATTTTGTGTCTGACATGCAATATGCAATGTTCTGTACCGGTACTCCTTGTTGTGGTGTGACGGACAGTGGGTCTGTGCCTGTCAGGTCACAAAGGCTATTGCTCCTGGAATCAATGTGACATTTGTCTCAGAGGTTTGATCAGCGCCCTCTGGTGTCAAAATTGGGCCTTTGCCATTACATATATATTGATGTGATTGATTTCCAGGTGGTGCCAACAACCAAGGGTGGATGGAAAAAGAGGATAAGACGAAGAGAATCAGCTCCCAGCTTCCCCTCTTCATGAACCCTCTGCATGTGAACATCACACAACAAATGGACAGGGTGGGTACTGTAGTGTCCTTGCTCTGTCTGTAGTTTTCTGTCAAATGTTCAGTATATTTCGGGGTGGACAGCGGTGCCGCTGCAGCATGAAGTGGATGCCCACAATCTGAGATGTATTTTCTGATAAAACTACCGTTACCTCTTTACATTAGGTTACTTGTTGTGTGGCCTTCCTCTTACCATCCTACCGTGCAGACGGCCCAGCGCGTCAATTCCTCTGGCTCTGCGGCGGGACCGACTCCAACAGCAGCGTGACGGTGATATCCCTGGGTGCGGAAGACGTGCACGTGACTGAATCGTTCACGTTATGCGATGGAAAGATTCTGTGTACGGAATTAGTGTCTGGCTGTGCCAAAAGTGACGACGCTGAATTTGCAAAGGAGATGGTTTGGATGGGCACTTCTACTGGGAGGTAATGCAGTTTCTTTCAAGTATTGGTGATTTGGGAGTGAAAATCATGGGAATGGGGAACTTTCCTGCCGTTAGAGGCCGCCTGTTAGCGGTCCAAGAACGTCACAAAATTCATGAAATTTGACGTCGAAATGCGTGAGCCACGGCATCCACGTCATTATGGACGACATTGTGGCATGCATTTCTGCCCTGTGACGTCAAAATTTCATGACGTTCTTGGACCGCAAACTCGTGGTGGCCTCTGACGGTAGGAAAGTTCCCCATTGCTCCAAACGTTTCGGGTTTTAACGGATCAGACACCCTCCATGTGAGGGTTTTCATCATGTGACCCTCCATCTGAATTTTTGGTCTCTTTTTCAGAATCTTTGTGCATGGCCTCCAGGACAGCCATCGGCAGGACTTACTACTGTCATTCTCAGCGAGAAGCAGCATCCTATCCCTAGGTTATGCCAATGATAAGGTTTTTGCCGGGCTGCAGAGTGGGGAGGTGGCGGTTTACCAGAGAAACCAAGATGGTTCTTGGCAGTCTGAGGCCACATTCCTAGCTCTTGCCAGCCATCCTGTCACAAGCATCCTAGCTGTTGAATCACATGTCTGGTGTGCCTGTGGGAAGGTGATACACATTCTCGACTCCGACACTCTCAAAGTGGAGGTAAGTTGCATATGACGTTCCTCCTGCTGTACATAAAATATGCTCAATGTGTCTACAGCTGTAGATTCAATATTTAATTCTGTTTTGTCAACGTTTCAGAATGTATTCAAGCTGAGCATACCAAAACCTAAGGAAGATGCCCACATCAAGTTTATGGTACGAGCTGGCGTCGGACTTTTCGTCTCCTTTTCCAAAATTGCCATCATTCAACTCTATCACATGGAGACACTTGGTCATCTTCAGGATATCAATGTGGCGTCATCTGTATCAAGATCAAAGTCAGGTACGTTGACGACCCTTGTCTATTTGAACTGCTGTGACGATTGTGTCCTTTAAGTCTTGCGTCAAAGCGTTGAGTTTATTATCTGAGAAGGCGCCTGAGATTTGTGAGGACTGCTTCTTCAGTGGTCCCACCCTTTGCCACTGATGAATATGTCTCATTTTCAAACCATGTACATTTCAGGATTCAGCCAGGGTAAAGTCTTGATATTTATACTCTTTTCCAAAATTATGTAATCTACCCTTCATGCCCTTGAGAATCTGTTTTCAATTTGCTTTCAAACCTTTGTAAATAAACAACAGAGGCTAATGGTCTGTAGGAAGCGATGCCTGTAAATCTATGTAAATAACAAACGGCTCTTCTGCTAATGTTTTCTTGTCCATTTCAGAAACTGAACCTGTGAGCATCTACTCTTCAGACGATAATCAACAACAAGCAGACGATAAGGTGGAAATCACTGCCATGACAGGAAGTCGCTCCTGGCTCTGGATCGGGACAAGTGCTGGGCGGATTTTGTCAATCCCTCTGCCGAGATTGGAGGGTGTGCCGCTGACGTGTGGTCGTCCATTGGTGTCATATCATGGTCACGTTGGGCCGGTTAGTTTTCTCGTCCCGACTGTAAAACCGTTGATATCGGCAAAACTGTTGATGTCCAAGGCTCGGAAATCGATGGACGAGGATGTCCAAAATGAGTCAGCTGCAGCAGATTTTGAAAAATCAGGTGCCAAAAGTAAGAAAATGAGTTTCAAGATGCCCGATTTCAGGGGATCGAAACGTAAAAGTGTGTTGAACATTCGGCGGAATTCGCCAGGGTTGACCAGAACTCCTCTGCGCCGGCGGTCCAGCGGCAGGGAAGAGGAGGCTGGACTTATGAAAGCAAAATCGCTGGGGAATCTGTCCAATCTAGACGATGCTGTGGATTATGCCGATGATATTAACGAGTTGTACTCGGCCCTGATGTGTGATAGAGACTTGTACGAAGAGGAGGATATATACTCCCAGCTTACAGCGTCCGACTCGGCCGTTCTAGAAAGCCCAGACGAGCCTCTGTACATGACCTTTGACCCCGAATCAGAGGAGGCGAGAAACTATCGCCGACGCCTCGCTTTGGCAAATCGGCGACAGTCCACCGGGTCAGTGGACGAACGCAGATCGTCATACACTCTCCCAGCTATTCGGACATCAGATTCCATTCGTGAAATCACACCACACCAACGGCGACCAAAATCTGAGGCATACAGCTTCAGTAATGAGGAGGAGGAGGATCCTGCGTACATGAATTTTGCGACGGCCCGTGTGACATCACTAGATGAGGTCGATATGACGGCAGATGAAGCACCAATGAAAGAAAAGGAAAGCGAGCCGGCTGAAATCAGACCTAAACAAACCCAGAAGTCAAAACTGAACTTTGTTGGAAATTCGTACATTGTTATGAGTGGTGGTAAAGATTACAAGTGTTATAAACCAAGTGCAAGTGCGAGTTCTAATGCCGTTAATCCCCAGGAACCAGTGCTCCTCATGTGGCAGTGTGCTTTATAGATGGCGCCACAACTGCCAGGCCGGATTCAGAGTTCTGAAAAGGGGTGGCGTGAACTCAAGTGGGTAAAAATGCAGACCAAAGGTTCAAGAAACCGTCTCTGTTATGAAATTTTTCAGGAGTAGCTGCTCTGTGATGCAATTCTACAACTTACTCGCAATTTGGGGGGATGTTAAAGTTAAAAGTTTTGGGTTTATAGTCTGATATCAACAATGGTAGAGGCGTCATCCGACTTTACACTTTAACCCCAGTCTATCCTGAAACCTTTCAGTAGAACTCAGATGAGCTGCTCATTCAGTGCTACAATCTGAGCATTTCCGACCGGTACCCATTTATACACCTACGTGGCGAGGCCAGTGATGCAAAGAGACTTGCCCAAAGTCTCGCGCCGCAGCGGGATTCGAACCCGGGACCCTCTGACCACTAGTCGGACACCCGAACCACTACACCACCGTGGCTCCTCAATAGCAGTTTTTGGGCCCTCATTACTCTTTCACCCTGGACCTCCTCATCCTACTTAAAACCCTTGTATTTCTGGTGAACTTCATAAAGTTTTGTTGTGTAAATATAAAGTTTACGGTCACTTGTTCTGGCTTCCTACTGGCACTTGTACATAAGATAACAGTGTTTAATAGGTTGTATAAATAAAGCTAGTAAGTGCTTTTACTTTAACTTTTCTGCTGTACAAATGCTTTGGAGATCCTGTACAAAACTGAAGTAAAAGCATTCACTAGACTTTATTCATACTAACATCTAGAGCAGCCTATTCTGTCTCGTGTTGACTGGTGCTTATATAATAACTGTGTCCCAAACCAGTATTTAAGAGTGTACATACTTCTTTGCAGATGTTGCTCCCTTTAATATGTGGTATGTGTAGAGTTCAGTTTTAGCTGCCAGATTTGGCATTGTCGCACAGTTATGCAGGGTGTTCATATGTTATCGTCCAGTTAGTGTGCGAATGGCAATCAGAATGCTGCAAAAAATATGACCTGCTCCAGCAAAAGTAGGCACTTGTCACAGGTGACCATCATTGGTCATCAGTTTACTCAACTATTATCACTGCTGTCCACTACTCTTGTCAACCTGTAGATATGTATATTTCAGCTATTCTACTGTAAGGCTGTTAACCGTTTCCTCGGTTGTGACATGCGCCAACTTTTGCTACATCGGGTCAGAAATTGCTGACATAGATATATGGATATCCAAACACGATGATCAATACATTACTGGTATTTTCTTTGATCTCGACAATCCAGTACGGTGCATAATAATTATGCATTGGAATCAATAATTATTAATTGGAATCAATTGTAACAAAGTCCTTCAATGCACAATCATGCAATATTGTTGAATAAATTAGAAGTCTATGAATGCAAAAGATACTCGGTGTATTTGTTGTATGTTAAAGCCCCTCTGTATTGAATTTTACGGTATTTTCAAAGTGAGGAGAGTGGAGGTAAAGGTCTCATATGGTCTTGTGAAGGTCCCCAAAATTCTTGCCTGATACCGGTACATACTTTTAAAGAATCAAGATTTAATTTTTAGCAACATTGAAAAAACTTGTGAACTCGCTTCGAGTCATTGGCAACTGCACATCGAGGTCGAATTTACTTTAAACGAGCGAAAGTAGGGAGGGCTTTAATAGGAGCAGTCGGCCGTGCGTATTGCCAAAAGATGGCAGCACAGTTCTAGCGGACCAATACAAAAGAAACTTCTCTTGATTGGTGCTCAATCAGGAATGACTGGGTCCACTATATGCATTGAATCGGGCCGTAGTGACATCTATTGGTCAATTCACTGACAGCTCCGATTAGATTGCATTCAGACTCGGAGTCTAGACAACAGAATGTAACAAGAATAGTGTTCAGACAATTCTTTTTATTTGCAGTCTTTCATGCACGAAGAAAAACGGACAATAAATCAGTGAGGATCAACAAAAAGCAAACTACAGATGTGAATACTGTACATTTATTAATAAATTAACCCAATTACTGCCAGTGGCAGGTTCATCAAAATCAAAAAAATCGACATGATTCTGAAAAATTACAGGAACCCTGTCAGATAGGTATATCCATTGGAAAGTACTCGGTGAAAGCTTCCAAGTGAATACCAATACGACAGGGTTTCACTAAAATTTGAGTTTTTTCCCATATTTTTGAATTGACAGAGTGTACATTTGGCAGTGAAAGGGTTAATACAGTGCAGTGAAGGTGGAAATTTGCTACTCCATATGTATGATAAACCAGTTGACTTGGCCAGTACTACCTTGTTCAAAAGTATATGGTCACTAGATTTTTTTGCATTTTTTCAATAACTTTAATTACCAGCTCTCAATAAGATAAGGAGTTTGTTCAGTACACAAACTCAATTTTGGATTACTGGTAGGCACAAGTCAAGTATTGAAAGAATGAGAAAAATCGACGGACATATATTTTGAACAACGGTGTACCTGAGGTAATCAATCAGTCTGATTAAAATAGGTCTGCCATGTGTGAAAACGCATTATTCAGGGTCCTAAGAACAGTGCAGAGCTGTAGGCCATGCTTAAGCAAAGCATCTAAAAGATGACCTGTATTACCATGAAGATACTGACAGTTGATAAGAAGGAATTCTTAAATCAAATAGTCCATCGAAATAGAATATTATATTACACCATTCATATATTTTAACCTCCAAAGTTTACAACAGTCAAGAAGTTTACATTATTCACTCGAAGATTACTGTCAATTACCGGTAGATTGCTTCAAATTGGCATTTTCATTCTGATAGTATCGTCACGGTATTTAGATACACCACCAGTGACGTCTCTTCCCAGCAATTACTGAGAAGTCGCCCGTACTTCTGCTGCACAAGTGTGCCTTGGGCAACAACGGACTTCAGGATATCTGGCCAATTTGGATATTCCTCTCCCCCCCAAAAAACACCCCTGAATTATTTTTTCTCTGTTACAAAGTTTGGGGGTTGGCCAGCTCTCCTTCCCATACTATTTGGTGTCAATAGGAGCAGTAAGCCAGGCTTATCACCAAAAGACGGCACTAAAGTTCTAGCGGACCAATACAATATAAAATTATCCTGACTGGTGCTCAATCGAGCACGAATGGGTCCGCCAGGCATTGAATTGGGCTGTAGTGACATCTATTGGTCAACTGACTGACAGCTCCTATTGGTCGAGGCTTGTTTTCGCAGAAAACAGTAGAAAATTTCAGGACATGCGTCCATCCATGTAAATAGTCTGTAAATGTGGAGAAAAGACCCAAATGCATGACCCACTTGCTAATGTTTGAGGCAGAGCATATCTTTATGAAATAGTCAAGTGAATGTCTAATATACCAGGCATTTTGAAAGCAGCACAGTGGAGAAATCTCCCTTTGTGAGAAAAAATCTACACAACTTGTGCTTTGTTCTGTGAGTGCCTTGCAAAAAATAACTCTGGGTGCACTTACAAGTGGTTAGCGTGAGGAAGGAAAAGACTGCATTAAATGCAGTTCAATAAGTGCACAAGGGCTACAAATGCATACAAATAATAATAAATAGAATTATCAATCAATCTGTCTCGCATTATGTTGATTTTGGCCACCTGTATATTTCGTGTTCATAATGTGCAGGTGGCCAAGGTCAACTTAATTGAAACTGACAAAGAAACTCCCATGATAGTTTGTGGATTTTCTGACCATGTGTTGAAATCCCAGCACGGGTAAAGAACCAACCGGCATGAAATCGAAATCGATATTGCCGAATAAACATTACCTTACACCAAAAATTCACTGATGAATTTTTGCTTATTATAGAGGAATCCCACTGACGTCATCAAGTCATGTGACTGGCCATCAAAATGATGCAAACTGGCGTCAATAGGGTGCTACACGTGGGTTGACATTCCGCCTGACGCGACGAGACACGACACGAAATAACGTCGTGACGTTCCTTCAGGAAACACGTGGTCAATTTGACGGCCAACGCGGCCTTGATGACGTCACGTGGGAAACCTCTATACCCAAGTTATTGATCCAAGAATTTGAGAACACAGTGAAAATATCAAATGCATTCTGTAATTCAACAAATGCCAGGAAATAAAGTCTCAGTTAACCCAATCCTGAAATGTTGTCAGTACTTAAAGTGTTAGAAATACAACCTGCAATGCAACCATTTGTGTAAATTCGACTCAATAAAACCTCACAAAATCCAGCTGGAAAATAACTTTTCAGAAAATTGATTCAAAAATTACGTTTCACAAAAAAACCAAGACGAGTTCAAAATGGTGGTACGTACGGTTATATTTTGATAATTATTTGTACTGTTCAACAATATCAAGACAACAATGAGAACACCTATTATTGTTTCTGTTGTGAATGGTGACTTGCCCTCACCAGGCGCTGACCCATGTGGTGGAGTGTCTTCAGTAACAGGCAGTAAGACAGGTGTTTTATTAAGGCTGAGAGTGTCTCTCCTTCATCCACGCCTGGATTTTTGCCTTCAATTCTGTACCTGAAAAAGACAGTAGCTGTGTTTAATAGTTGCCTCAGGTATAAGGCGCTAAAGGTTTGAAACATCGGAGGTGACACGTGCTGATGTTTCGACAGCTCTGACTCTGTCAGCCCACACTTGAGAGCCTAGTGGTTATCACGTCCACTTAGCAAGTGGCAGGTCCCGGATTTGAATCCCAGGACATATGGGATAAATCATCACTGGCTCTTCTCGTCCATTGCATGGGACAGTAAGCCTTGGTGCCTTGTACCCTGTGCGTCTGCAAGGGCAAGTAAAATACCCCATCCAAGTGAGGAACATGAGTAGCCTGCGATGGCCTCTTTCCTACTTACCAGGGCCAATAATGCTATGGTTTCGGCCCTGGCGGAAAAATCAAATACAAATGCAAATACAACCCACACTTAGACCTGTACCACTCATGGCACAGATTGATTTCAGATTCTTTAATATCTCATCTCAAAGTAATAAGTAAGACTTACATGGCTGCAGCTGTTCCTCAGTAAGATCTTGACGATTGAACGGATCCGTTTGTGAGTTTAGTAAATGCCTCATGATATTCGATCTATCCATGATATTGCCACTGGTCGGTAGAAGTACTGGGTCAACCATCAACGTGTCCATCACCGGGTCTGAAAAGAACATTAGCATGAGCACATGAACTTGGAAGTGGGCACTTTGGGCTGAAATACCACTCAGGGGTGAAATATTGAAATCTCAAGCCAGCTGAGATTTCACCTTTTCCCAATTAAATGCTTAAGCTATTTTAATCACTCTCATGAGGCATCAACAACTGACCTTTGAATTCATCAGGAGCATCACCGTAGTCAATTTCTGCACGTTGTTTCTTCACAACAACTTGTTCTACTTTGTCCTGTAGGTGGCGAAACTGTTCAATTTCTATCGGCGTCTTAATGTTGGCCTTGAGCATACGAGATATTGCGTCGTCGAAAAGTTCCTTCTTGTAGGATCGCTAAAAAAAGGAGAAGCATTTGTGACCTGTTCCAGGAAAACCATCCAAAAGTCTCCAGGTACCAATTAGCATAAATGTCAAAAGTGAAAAAAAATTGAAAAAAAAAAATTTTTCAAAATTTTTTTTTTGATAGAAAGTTTGTGAACTTATTTCAAACACATTTCTTCGCACCAAAACCCAGAGATTATCATTATAAAAGTGTTAAATTTTCACTTTATGATCAGTTGCGAGATCCAAACCATTGTCATTTCTTGACTTCACAGTGTATTTTCTTTGTTTTTTCGAAAAACTTTGTTTTATTGGCACGTGACCTTCCAAAAACTAGAAGTTCCATACTTATTGTCCGATTATCAAAATTTAAGTGTCATTATAAATCTCTCTGTCTCTTCTACACAAATCCATCAAAACATAGGATATGAAAATTTTTGACAAATGGATGGTTTTCCTGGAACAGGTCACATTTCATGAACCCTCGATTACCACAACTTGTGTATACTATTACCTGGTTTGAGCTTTTCGTTTAGAAATGACACCCAGGTACTGATACAGTATGTCTCTTCATGTAAAATTATGGTAATTTTACCCTAATCCTGTAAATCGTAGGCCAGGTACCAACTCGGGTTTCACTCAATTGATAACTCACCTCGTCATTGGCAATGGCGTTAGCAAATTCATCACAGTCCAAGTGGAGGTATATGTTTGTGAGCTGATTTAGGAGTTTCTTGGGCTCCCAGCCGTAGTCGTCAGGGTTTTTCACTTTCAAGTTTTTGCATTTTGGACCACATAACTGCTGCAGGTTGAAGTTCAGCATCGCTGTCAGGCGATCAGCAAGTGCCTGGAAGGAAACAAAATTTCAGTCAATTTAGTTTCATGGCCCCGACAAAAGAACTGATGTGTGGAACACTTTTTAAGTCAATTTGCTTAATACATGTATCTCTCAATTTCAAAATCTAAACATGACGCCCATGGCCCTTTTGCTCAACTGATCTTGACCCCACTCAGGGGAAGACCCAGTGGGCAGCAGAGGCCCATGGAACATGTTCATATCTTGATGGCCATCAAGCTGAGCTAACAAGAGTTCATCTTACAAAGATGATATGCAAGACTTACTGGTGTGAGGAATGGACGTTTTATACAGTCAGTGAGATAGTCGAACATTTCAACAGTCTCTGAGGCCAAGGTCAAATACGACCGGACTTGGCGCTCGTCACTTGATAGCTGCCGTTGTTTACTCTGCTGTTGCTCCTGAAATGAAAATACGAAAACTTGAAGTCGCAAGGGACGCAGAATCAGAGAGGACTCTTGGCCAAAACAAAGTCCATAACTGCACAGCTAAGACTTGAGATGCATTCTTTTTATTTCCACTGAAGACACTGATGGCGCTGACCAAGTCATCTTGGAATATAAAACAAAACATATTCAGAGTCGGCCCCGAACCTTATTTAGTTTGTTCCATTCTGCCGTGTTTTCTATTAAATCTTGTAACTCGTGGATCCGTTTGAGACAATCCAGACTCTCATCCAGAAGGAACGTCGTGTCGTTCATCAGCATGTTGACAAACTTGATGAAGTCTTTGCTTGAGGTACTGGAATATGAGAAATAATGGGTGAATATCAATTGAATTGGGCCCACTTTCTTCTTCATGACACTTTGCGTTTTCCACCTTCTCCGAGTGACTGAAGCAGACTGCCAAGCACGAAGCCTTGATACCCAGTGGTCAACAGACACGTCCGCCCAGCAAGTGTCTGATCCTGGGTTTGAATCCAGCCTAGGCCATACGGGATTAATTATCCCCGGCTCTTCAGTCTGTCGCATGGGACAGTAAGCCGTGGTGCCTTGTACCTTGTGCCCTTCCTAAGGCAAGTAAAAGACCCCATTCAAGTGAGCAGCTTGAGATGGCCTCTTCTGTACCTACAAGAGCCAATAATGCTATGGTTTCACCGCTCATGGAAAAATCTAATACAATACAATACAAAATTCACTTTACTTACTTTGCTTCATGAATGAACTTCATTCTCTGTGCTGGAATCTCCCACAGTGCCTTGAAGATAAGGCTGATATGGTAACGGATACCAAACTTATCATAGAATTCGCTGCTGGCACCAGTGGTTTCAATGTCTGTAATATGAAACATCAAACATTACAAAACAAAGAATACAAGTGAAGCCCCTTTTCTGCAAGACTGGATTCCACCGAGTTTTGTGATGAGCGGTGCGGAAAGCAGAACACTGACTTGACGTGGGCATGCACCACCGCTACCAGTTGTCATGATACCAATCCTACAACTTGGCCAGGAATTGAACCTGTGACCGCTCTCAGTCTCGCGTCTGATGCTCAACCTCTGTGCCACCACGTTCCTGATCATGAACGAGACATGAGTACGCACCTGTGTAAAAGTTTATAAGGGCAGACACCAGGAAATCCAAAGCGATGGGATGCATCAGGATGATTTCGTTGAGTTTTTCGAGTCTCGGCTGTACGTGTGGATTCACGTGGAATATGATCTCCACAAACTTTGCGACCAGGTAGGGATTGCCGAGACAATGGTAGTTGGTCAGTATGGTCAGTATGAAGGTCACGATGGGAGACATGCTGGCAGCATCCAAGATATGGGGAAGAAATCTGGAAAAGAAACAAACTCTATCATAAGATGAACTCCCTGAAAGCTACAGATGAAATCAAATGGGTCTTGATAGCCTAGTGGTTATTATGTCCGCTTAACAAGTGGCAGGTCCCGGGCATGAATCCCGGCCCATATGAGATTAATTATCCCTGGCTCTTCGACCGTCACATGGGCTATATCAAGTTAATCATCCCTGGCTCTTCCCGTCCGTCACATGGGACAGTACACCGTGGTGCCTTGTACCTTGTTTCTTTGCAAGGGCAAGTAAAAGACACCATCCAAGTGAGGAACACGAGTAGGTTGCGATGGCCTCTTCTTACTCACCAGGGCCAATAATGCTATGGCTTCGGCCCTGACAGAAAACTCAAATACTTACTGTAGTATGAACAATAGGAAGTCACATATATCCTCAACGTAGAATTCTGGAAGTGAACTGAACACCATGGTGATCTCTTGTGGGAGAGGAAGGTTTGACCTGAAGGAGAAGATTGTGATGAATAAGTTCCCACCAAAAACAGAGTTCAGAACTTTCACTNACTCACCCTGAGGAATTCTGATCTAAGATCTTGAGCAGTAATTGTGTTACTGTGCTATAGAACTGGAGACATCGACTAAGCATACTCTCGTGCATCAGGCCCGCGTCGGCACAAAGCTTGCCTTTTTGTAACCTCTGAAAGTCAAGAAAAGACCCACGCATATAAATTTGTCAAATAAGAAGGCTAATGGAGAAGACGAAAAAAATATTGAGTTGAGTGTCATCATTAGCATACCTTAACTTGTGATTTCCAACGTTTTAATAGTTCCCTATTTCTAGCTGCTTGGGGTAGGTGTTTCCACTGTGGTTCAATCGACTGTAGTTCCTCAACCATCCGACTGAGGTCACGTATCGCCCTCAATCGTCGCTGATACTTGCGCATAATCGGAATTATGGACAAGTGATGGCAATGTAGAGTGAGGAAGTAACATTCAGTTGGGAAACGTGGCTCTTGCCAGGAGAATGAGGCATTTTTGTCTGGAAGCAATTTATAGTGAGATAATGGGGCAATGGGTCATAAAACTAGTATTAAGTAAATGCTTTTACTTGAATTTTGCAATACAATTGCACTAGGCAATGCTGTACAAATCTGAAGAAAAAGCATTTGCTAGTCTTAATTCATATGACAATGGCACAAAGTGAGAGCAAACTGCTGAGAGGCAAGATAGAGAATACTTGGGTGCCACCAATGTGTACTTTGTGAAAGTTTTGAAATAATGACGTAAAACCGCTTTACGGTCCCAAACCAATGACGTCATGACACAACCAAGACTTTGGATACTTAAATGCACTGTACTGGCATTCTGTACCTAAATGCACTACGTAATGATGCAAATTTCCATAATGAAGTGGTTAGAAACGTACCGAGATCCTGTAGCCAGTTTGTAACATCCTGAGTATTGGCTTTGAGTCTTGTTTCCTCCTTAATGTTAACACGAGATTTGCTGTGATGGGGATAGTAGACGTCCACTTTATCCAGACTAACTTTGATGGAAAGGTTTTGTAACACAGATAGCAGATTAAGCATGAAGCCCTCACCGGCAACGACCCTTTCGTCCGTCTAAAAAAAAACACAAAAAGAGTTGTGCTCACTGGAAGGATGGCTCTAACCAGGGATCGAACCTGGAACCTCATAGATAACAGGCGTTGATATTTTCACTACACCACTCTGACAACTATTTGTTAGAGGGCTCAAATTTAAAATTTTGCGGGGGCATTGCCATTTTGGCCTTGGTAATGATGAATTCAAGTAAGATTTCAGGGGCACCAAGGCCGCTGCACATTTTTGGGGGTGGGCACCCAAGGCCATGGCCTTGGTAAAATTCGAGCCCTGTTTATACTCATAATCAGAATTGATTGATAGTGATACACTTACTTGGATTTGTGCTCTCTTTACATTGGCTTCGATCACAGATGCAATAAACGACATGGCCTCGTGACGCGTATCGCTGTACACCAACAACGAATGCAAAATCTTGTACATTTCATTCTGAAAGGAACACAAGAGGATCAAAAATGTAGACTTCCATCATACTTACTTATTGGTAATAAGTTATTGTGGGATTCGAACCCCTGACCTCTTTGCTATCATAGTGAGGCTTCCATTTCATTTCGATGTAGGGTAAACAAACTTCAAGATCTCTCATACCAATTTCCATCACACTTACCCTTGCGAAATCCATATCATGATTTAGAGACTGATTTATAAGGCGGGCGCTCTCTGATGTCACCTGATTTCCTGAGAAAAATTTCTCTACAACCTTGGTCTGTAAGAAAGAACACATCATGAAATGTAAGAATCAAACAGCGTTTGGCAAGAGTAACATGAACCTCATGAGCCACCGTAATTGTCATCAGGAGAAAACAAATTGAACCTCATGAGCCACCGTACTTGTCATCAAAAGCTGGTATATTCTGTCTCAATTTGAGCACTTTCCAAGCAAACTTACAGTGTCTTCTGCGAACACAGAGAGGGCGAAAAATGGTCCTAAGAATGACAGCTTCTCTATTTCCATGCCAGAATCTTTGGTCATTGATTTTGGAAGCCAGTTGGGTTGTTGAATAATCTGAAATATGATTTAGATAAGTTGCGATTACACACAGAGAGAAAACATTGAAGTCAAGACCTCGATGTAAAGTAGGGCTCTGCAAAAGTGCAGTCAATTTCAATACGGCCTCTCTGACTGGAACCAGTCAAAGTCTGTACAAAGGCCTGCACAAAACTGAGATCGAAATACAATATAAAGCTGGTCACACTTACCAAGTTGCATATAGGCCTTTGATTCGAGCCAGTCATCTTGATTTCACACAACTCACTCAGGGCGATAAGAGGCAGTTTGTAGTGATCACTATCAAAAGACATGTGACGCACCATCTGACAAAGGCCTTGTAATAAGGGCGAGAAGATCTGAAAAGAAAATGGGAGTACTGCGTGAAAAACCTGGCGTA